>JABXWE010056669.1:0-15255 GCA_014611495.1 Limonius californicus | reverse complement strand
GGGACTCGCAGCGTAAAACACGCAGCGATAAATCCGTCCGTGTAGTTTTACCCTTACAGATATATTTATAATGTTAATTTTCAAGGTTAGTTGTAAACGTTCAGCAAACGTTTCATTTGAAAAGTAAATGACACGTTTTGAAGATTTTACTTTTTTGCTTTGAAATATGGATAAAATTAACAAATCTTCCAAACATTCCAAAAGCAAATACGACTAGTTTTTACTTTAATTTTAGTTGCAAGCAAGCTTATGCATCATTCAGATTTAGGGGGTTACCAATTTTGAATTTGGAAGAAACGGTCTAAAATTAATTTAATTATTTTTAACGTTTGCTAAACATTCAATCTCAATTGTTTCGAATACGTTTCAAGAGCTCGGCAATGTTCTAAATTCATTTTCAATGTTCGTTTGTCTGTCTGCAATATCATGAATTCCCAGTTCATATAGCAATTACATAAGTATGGATAACAAAATGTATTTGTTTAATTTTAATTACGTAGATGTAACATTTGTCAGCTACCACACATTTACTAATTAAATTCAGCTGACAGCCAGTCCCATCGCTCTTTGAATACCGTGTTAGTATTGCTCCGAATAGAAATAGATAAATGTATACCAACTATACAGGCAACAAAATGGTGGAATGTACCCTACATGTATAAACATGGCTGTGCAAACTCCACATTGGATATCACATGACGATATTTGAAAAATAAACACGCCATTTCTATATCATATCTTCACAAACAATTGAGATAAAGGTTATAATCTACGACAAACCAAGTACACACTTAAATAGGGGAATCACACAAAATACGTAGACTGTACAGAGAAAAATGTCTCGTATTTGTTTATTTCTTAAATTCCACTAAATCGAACTTATCCATAATTCAAATAAAATCTCAAGCTGGGGGGGGGGGGCAGGCGAGAGCAGGACCGTAACAACAGCATGGTGGATTCCCAGGCTGCTCACTCCCGAACAAAAATTGTGTAAGCGACAAATTTGCGAAGATAATTTGGTGGGTTTATCCTAACATTTAACATTGTAACTGGAGATGAGACCAGAGTACAACACTGGGACCCATTGCTGAAACAAGAATCCATACAACGGCTTCATAAGGGCTCTCCACGACCCAAGAAGGCGAAGACGCAATTCTCAGCGGGAAAAGTGATGGCCACAGTTTTCTGAGATGCTGAAGGGTTTTTATGGGTTAAGCATTTGCGGAAAGCGTCTACAATAACAGGGAATGCCTACAAAGAAAGATAATAAATCAATTCGAAAGCAGCTATGCGCGAGAAAAGACCTCACAATTCAGGGTTATATTCGAAACTATTTTGTAATTAATTAATAGTTTATAAATAACATATACAATATAATCAATTATGCTTGTAATAATTATATAGAGCGGTCACTAGAAATGGTAACAGCATACCCGACTGAAACTTGTATAAAACAAAGAAATTTCATAGAAATGAGCTCTAACATATTTCAAACAAATTTAGAGATTTTTAACTTGGCCAGTATGGCTGCTGTTAGCGCAGTTTGTTTTATTTGCTTTCGATACACTTGAGCCCATCCGAATTGATAAGGCGCAAGCAAAGAATGCACACTGGTATAAAGGGGGCGTTGTAATCTGTTTCATTCGCAGTTTACCTGTCAGATAAATGACCAGTGGCAAGCACTTGTCTTCCCAATAGAATTTTAATTAGAATGAAATTATTAACATCACTAATAAATAATTGTTGTCTAATTACCTTAACGATATATTTATTTGAGAGCGCATTCTGAAGTTATTAAAATTATTTCTGTTTAATATATAAATGTTAAAATTTTAAAACGTACGACAAGGCCACACAATGAGCAGGTGGGTAACGCTATGTTTGCAAGCGACCGCCTTGTCTGACAAAACTCTCGCCTTATCAATTCGAACGGACTCTATCTACAATACGGTTTCTAAAATATATAATATTTTTATGGTGATTCGCGATCTAGACATTTCAATATTAAAGGTTTACCACTTTGCATACACAAACCAAAACAACCAAACAGATATAAATTCTTTACTATATATTTTTAATAATTTCTTTCAATACGGAATGCATCTTCAGGATATTCTCAATTGCTTCGTATATTGAAACACTTGCCCGTTGAAAAATAATTGAAATACATGAGATTTTAAAAAAGTTTTGAAGGTTCACAACGGCAAATGGGTTCACTGAACTACAACATACAACTACTACTATCAATATCGCAAAGCTTCTAGCATTTTCTTTAGTCAACCTTGTATGAGATAAGCTGCTTTGGAAACAAATTCTGGTAACATTGTTGCTGCAAGAAAATCGAGCAAAAAGAAAAATTAATATCTGTCTATACACCTTAGCTATGAACCATCTTGGATTAGTCCTAAGCTCGTCCACACCGAATACATATGTAATAGGTCCTTAATAAGACATTGTAAATTTTATTATAACATTAAAAACATCATTGAATACACTGAAACACTGACTGTTATTGTATGGGAACCTGATTTACATCCCCGGTAGTGTGAGCAGTTAACATGTTTATCATGTTTACATTATCGTGAAGCTACTATATTTAAAAACCTACACAATCAATATTGTATCAAATATCAATACTAAATTGTAACACAAAAAGTAATCTGAAAACGAACAAGACGCATGGTTATTTTGGTACATAGAACATTTCAGAAATACTTCTAATTTTTCTAATATTTATGACGAGCAGTCATAACATAGATGTCAATACGCCCACTAGTGTTGCTGTGACGGGGAACTAGTGAATTTACAAACAAAGCAATTCAAAACAATTTTAGCGACCATTATTTAACTGCAAAATAAGTGCCTATAATAAAAACAGTCTGGAATCTGGGCAATAATTTGCCGTCATATTAGCACATTATGTTTAATCTGAGAGTTCGAAGACCTTCAAAAGCCGACGAGCACGCCGTAACCGATAAGAGACGGAAAACGACGTTCCCCTATCAGGATCGGAATATCGCTGCAATTATTAACAATAGCACTTTAGGTACCTGTGCTTCAAAAAATGTTTAAAAAAACTTCTAGGTGCAATGACAGATAGGCAAACGTTCACTTGAACGGTTCACACGCTCTTTTCGCTTGGGGTGGTTGAGCTTCGGCTCTTTCAATTCGTGGGGACCTCGTTAAAAATTTAACAAAACGCACAAGGACGTCTGCCCGCGACGTTTCAATTTATCATTCATGGAAGAAAGTAAAATTTAAAAATGGGCACTACGCGAGGGCTCGCCCAAACAAACGGCGGCGCTAGGGAGTGTCTGCGGGACGCCGGTACAGGTCGGGGGAGAGGGCGCGTCGACGCCGACGTCACGCGTCCCCGAGTATGGCTGGTCCATGTCTAGTCGAACACTTGTTGAGAACATCGCCGACGCCTGGGACGAGATCTTCCAATATGGCGGGAGCGTCCCTCGGCGTCAAAATCGAACCTGAAGTAGGTAAGCACTTCCCGGGCATTGGAAAAATGTGAGGGAACAGACCTGGCATATTATGAGTTCCTGCAATAATATATAGGGCGTCGACCTTTTACGCGGACCGGATTAAGGGGGCGCTTGCTGTATTAGAACGAGGAAACAAAGGAGAAGACAGTGATTCAGCGGAATTTCCTGGTATGGTACATCATTTCCTAGTATCGGTATTTAGCGATGGGGGTAGTATAAAATCATTAACCCTAAAATTTCTTTTTAATAAAATCAACACAACATGATACAAACTTTTTAAAATTATTATATTGGATTTTCTAGATTATTCGGTATTATTTAAATGACTGCTCTTAAGTACTCAAAGCGTCGGGAAAATTAAATTATTATTATTTTATTATTAGTAAAGAGAATACAATTTCCAGGTGTAACGAGCTTACTTTCTAACACTGATATTTAGCCTTAGGAGCAGAAACATACCAGCATTACAATAAATACAACACCGTGCAAACTACTATTTATTACCTTCTTAAAAGGCCAAAGGTTCTGAAAAACTGAATTATTATAATCTAATTTATTGATACCTGACCTAACTTTTTACACGGACGAAATTAACGCGGTACTTCTACCGTTGTCTCGAGATAAAATGAAAGAGACGACAGTTTTCGGGTATATTGAGCTTACTTTTCGACACTGGTGGGAAGCAAATTAGTACTAACAAAAATATTTTTTGGTTGTTTATACGCATTTCGACCTATTTTAAAAGTTCTTTTGAAACAAACATATTTACGAAATACGTATAAAGGTTAAAAAATATCAATATCGTTTTGAATTATTAATTAATATGTATTTCATCAAGGCAAAATATACTTACTAAATTCTAGTAATGTTAGAATGGACAAACACAGAGTCTTTATTGTATTTTAAAACTACAACAGCTTCAAAATGTATACAATTATTAAATTTTTCAACTTAACTTGACCAACCTTTTGAAGAAGTTGAATTTCTGCTAATGAAAAAAAAATTATAAGCCAACCACTTTGTATCTTTAGCCAGTACAAGTTTTTTTTAACAGCCAAAAAGGGATTTATATTGTAGAAAAAGAAAACTAAAGAGCAGATAATTGCTTGGCGTGGCAACTTTATTTACCAGCATCAATAGGAAACCATGCAGCAAATGGCTCAAGTTTACTAAATCCTCGTAAGTTTATAAAAATAGAAAAATTCGAAAATCAGAAACGCAAGGGGCGCATTCTAATAATTTTGCTTAATTTCTACATACATACATCAGCAAAGTAATGAATTGATATCTTTGAAATTAGGATGTAGTGGGGCCACTTCAGGTTGCACTATACTCCTACACCGTATACATAATACATGCACAAATTAATAAAAATATACCTTAATTATATTGTAGGCCAAAGATAGTGGACAGTATTAACATTAAACTATGGCTAATTTGCACAAACGAGACTGCTTTGTATGTACTCACTATTAAACTCCACGATCAGTGGTTACACGTCAATCCGGATTCAATCCACGCATATTGCATTACATATGTCGCCTTACCTAAAAAAGATAAAATAGTATTAATAATTGATCTAAAAATAATTTGGATGTTTCAAATGATTGCATAATGATTACGTATTTATAGCTCTCATATTGCAAACGTAAAACACATTGGAAATGCCGAATAGTGACAGTGAACCAGTATTCGACTAGTATTGATTTCGCCTTAGTTGTACAACCCGTAACTTATTTGTAACAGTTTTAATCCACATAGTTATATTAATGCATTTTAGTGTGGTTTTTGTTCGTTTCTAGATACAAATTAAATAATGTAATTGCGCCTTGTTATACAGTATAGGAATCAATAGCAATATCCAATTTAAAATCTCCAGATTGGTTAGAAAAATGTAGGATTATTAACTCTGCATGCCAAACATTAAAGTATTTCATTAAAACATCCAATTAGTAACAGCCACTACCTGTCTATCAATTAAGTATGATATACACAAAAAATATTTTGACCTGAAGAAATATTTTACCTTATTAAACCTACATAGCACGAAATAACAAAAATAATATACTCAATGCGATTGTCAGAAACCTTGTAAACCCTACTACTACACGAATAATTAAGTAAAATAAAGATAATTAATTCAATAAGCAAAATAAGCACTTATTTTGCATTTCGCCTTCACATTCCGCAAATACGACGAGTTGTGGGAACATCCTAAAATTAGAGGAAAGTGTTTGCCGCAGTTACAATATACAAGGTGGCCGTCTTTGAAACTGAGTTAAAATGAAAAATCATACTACATATTTGGGACAAACGGCGTGAATTATTTAATTTTTTATTAATAGTACGAATACCATCATAAATATTGATATTAATCGTAAAAGAATTACTTCCTCCAATATTAAATTTAAATTAGGTAGAAAGTTTCGCTATTTTACTGAGTTATCCAGTTAACGTTCATTTACGGACTAATCGAGCAAATAAATGAACACAATTTGACTACATCGTTTGTTATTAAGAATAATAGCTAACATTCGCTAATGCAATTGATCGCTTGAAATTCGAAGCACAGAACCATGTTAGTTTCGCCTTTCTTGTTTTGCACAATAAAGCAAATACTACGGTTTATATTTGTTTTGCTGTTTACTAAATGTTCAAAAACTACATAATGCTAGTTCTTCTAAGGCTAAGGCATGCTTCCAGGAGCACTTCTACATATCGCTGCAGTTTAAACTAAAAGGTTCACATATTGTTTACGATTATTGTATTTCCTGGGCTTGGTTTTGTAAAATGTAATTGTACTGTAGAAATTGACGTTATAATTAATTTGAGAATGCACTATTACGCAATAAATTATATCCCCAATTTATAACAAACAAAAAACACTTTGTAAACGCACATTTAGATGCACAAATGATGAACTGATTATAGTATAAAAAGCTCACTGTATTCGCACAACACAAATTAAGTACTCCTAAATAAAAGTTCAAATCCATCACGAAAAACGTTTTCTTTTCATCCCTCATCTATGCACACTGAAACTCTATATATGACGGAATGGGACGTTTCGGCGCGACTAATTTAGCGTAGCCGATTCGGCGCAAAGGCGTTTAAACCTAAACATAAATTTTGCGTTATTTTATATAATACACGGTGTGTTCTAAGTCATGAAGTAATTAGAAACAGTTGTTTTAAACTATAAATTTTTTTGTTCGTTTCATCTATGGAAACCGAGGTGCTTCCAAAAATAATTGAAAATTATATGGAATTTCTACCAACCACGCTGAAGTGGCCCATCATCCATCAACACCTTCAAACAGAAATAGGACTGTACCACCCAATTTTATGGAAGCTTATAGATAGATTAGGCCATGAACCACCCAAAAAATGGTAAATTTGTGATTCCCCAAACAAAATATAATCGCCTATCTGCGTGGATTACCTTACAATTATAAGAAGAATGCATAACTGCAGAATTGTTTTGTATTATTTTATGTAAAATTTTGATAACAATATGAAAAATGTTTTTGTACATTTTTATGTTAATAAAAAGACATCACTTTACACCATTTTCTATAAATGTGTACGTTAAGTATAAAAGTAAATCCATAAAATGTGTATACTCGCACCGAAACGTCTCTGCGCCCAACGTTCTAAAATGCAGCGATTCTACAACTGCTTCCAGGAAATATCTTTTACGATTACAGTAGAGTCTCGATAATCCGGACTTGATGGGACTGGACCTCCTTCGGATCATCGCAAGTCCGGATTAAACGAAATCAGCTTTAACATGTCTGTAAAACAAGTTTTAGATGGGTAAAACTATTAAAATCGATGTTTTTATCACAATAATGACTTTTCAGTCTCAATATTACTTTTTTAACCTACCAACTGATGTAGGATAAAAAACAAAACATTTTATTGATTGAAATTCAAAGTTTATTGGTTGTACGGTACTAAATAGAAAACTAAAGTACACGACTATTAATTAAAAACGGTAAAAACGAAATACGTAAAGTTTAAATTCTATTCGATACAATTTTTACAATTACAATTTTTTCTAGGTCTGTCCGGATTAACCAGATGTCCGGAGTAGCAGGATCCGGATTAGCAAGACTCCACTGTAGTATATACGCGCTTTGACAAAAACATTACCATCATTCATGTATGTTTATTCCAATCTACCGTACATTTTGATTTTTGCAGCTTTTCAATGAACATTGTATACACAACAGTGGTTTCCAACGGGGTCGGTACCGCCCACCGATGGGCGTTGAAGAGATCTAAAGGGGCTTTTTTGGTCCAAGGCAAATTTAGGGGGCGCTGAGAACCAACCGCCGCCCCCCTAGGCAATACTCGCAAGAATGCGCTGAAAAGTTTGATTAATACTACAAATCACCGACCGCATGTTTCAACAAATAGTTCAAAATGTCTTTTAAGCAAGATCAGTCCGTATTAAAAGTAGGTATTGGTACATTATAGCTATGTTCGTAATACCTTTTTGACTAGTACATGAACGAGTCGCAGCATGCGCAGTGCACCACACGGAGCACCACAGTGTGTATGTATGTTCCGGCTCGATCGACAAAGCTTATATTTACAAGTTTGTACAGGACATGACAAGATTAACACACCTGCTGAATATCGAATCTATGCATCTTTTGACAGGTTCATTAAACGTTACACTGCAAGAGGAGTTGATAGAATTGCCAACAAATGAAGAGTTAAAATTGAAATTAAAAAGTGGATATTAGGAATTGTGGCTTCTAAGAGAAATTCCAGTAGTATATTCGGCTTTATGGGCTGCATCAAAGAAGATTTTCATTGCATTCCCATTATCAATTTAGCCGAAAAAGGATTTAGCGTAGTCAGCAATACTAACAAATAAAAGAAACAGATTCTCGATAGTGGAACGCGGCAATTTAAGATTGCTGATGACAAATATGGCACCAAACATCGAAAAATTGGTATCATTACACCAAGCTCAGCCCTCTCACTAATGATATTATATTAATTTTTTTAATAACATGTATTTGTTAATCAAACTTTCAGCAATACACCAATATTGTTAATATATTTTAATAAAGTAATTTTAAAAGTCTGTCCTTGTTTTTCAATATATAATATAGTATACTTCACCACCTAAGAGGGGCGCCACCGAATCACTGTTTGAATGGGTGGACTATGACCCAAAAAAGTTGGAATTATGGGTTATACTGTTGATTTCAAGAATGGGGTCGGTGTGATTTTTTTTCTGAAAAGGGGGCGGTGTGTAACTTCTTTTACGAAAAGGGGGTGACAGGGCAAAAAAGGTTGGGAACCTATGATATACAGTATGTTTAAAATTCAGAGCTCAGAGATAGTAAACATTAAGCGGGAAAATATATTTATAAGGCCATTTTAATTATTATTTTGTTTATTCGAAACAATGCAATTTTTTCCCTGGAATCGAAGTTGTATCTCTTATCGTTTCCGAGATCTCAATAGTGAGCTCTTAATTTGAAGCTCACACTGTACACAATACAACTGCGTTACCTTTCCAAAACTAGATTGGGATATTACGAATCAGCATATTCATTAACTGAATACCTGCGAATATGAATTCATAAAAAAGTAATAAAAACTTACTTCCCTTTTAAAATACATGAAAAAGAACTCCGTTTATAATAGCAAACTTCCGGAAAAATACCCTGAAAATACGTTATTATTATTATTACCTTATGATGCAATAAATAAGAAATGCCCGTCGGTTACTCTGTACCAACCTTGACCATTTCCCATTTACACTAAAATGGGTTTATAAAAGGTTGTAGTGGCCATCGCAACAAAAGTTTCCATTAGTCGAAATCTAAAATAAGTCTTGGAAAAATCAACAATTTTAATCATAACCAACACGCCTATACTCATAAAAAAGAAGACGCACATTGAAATGCGCATCACGACCATCGCAAGTCTACGTAAATAGCAATAAAAATGAGTTTGAAAACAACTGTTCGAACCACACAGATAACGTGTAGGTAGCAGTAAACAGGAACAGCGTGTAGGTTTAGATGAATTGACTAACTGCTAACGAAGAGCTGCGGTATGCAGAACTGCAGTTACTTCCTAATTTCAATTACACGGACACACCTCACGAGGTGCAAATCTCTTCTTCGACAAACCGTTATGACTGCGAGAATATGACTAATGTTCATTGTCCACGGTGAAAATTTATTATTAAAATGTATTAGGTATTTAAGGATTCATGTTTAAAACCTCTAAATGTGTATCACCATTGAATGTTGCAGATAACTTTCAAAACAGATATGAATGCCCGATTATACTATCATTTCCGTTTACATTCATGCTAAAACGTAAAAACTATTAAAAGCCTTCTTATCCTTTCCATCAATCATAATAGTATTTCATTCAAACAGCACGTGTTGCTATTAAATTCCTTACATACTAGGAGTATTTGCTAGGATGTTTTCCGCTGGAAAATGATAAAGCAAACATATTGAAGTCTAGATTAAACTTTACAACTACGAACTGAATAATAACAATATCTTCAGCAATAAAATCTGTTTGGATAAAGCCCGGGCAAAACCAAATTAGAACTCTAAAAGTTCATCTGGCACTGATTACATTCCTCACGTAATTCCGCGTAAAAACGGGTAGATAAAATGCGCCACTGACAGACGTAAACAATAAACTTTTATAATAGTATCATCCGTGTGTCCTCCAGCTACCACGTGTAATGAAGTGCTTATGCTACCTGTAACTTGGTGTAATGACTAGTGTAGGAACAGGATTTGTATGCGCGTAAAAATAAGTATAACCTGCGTTTGATGTAATTTTTTAAATTAATATGCCTTGGACTTTTTCAAAAATAAAATATTCCAAAAGTTATCTCAACATTATTTATGAATTCAAAATTATTATTTTCACTTACATAATTACTGACGCTCATTTCTAAAATGTCTGCCCATAATAAAAATTAAAACAGTAATTTATATCAAAAGATTAAGCAACATATACAACAAACTCTCGATTATGCGTGCTAATCATCGAATAAATACGGCGCGGATAATTAAAAAAAAACGTGAATACGAATTTTCGTTTTTATAACAGAAAAAATTACCTACGTATGTACTATTAACTATACAGTATATATGTATTTTTTCCATTCATTCATACTATCGTCTCCCCTCCCCTCAGAATCTATTTCGCATTATTTCAGGGGGGTGCGGGCGTCCCTTACATACCATCCATTCATCCATTCAACTAAGTGAAATACGGTCGCATTAACCGGAGTTCGACCACGCGGCCAATCGGACCGAATTTCACTGCTACCACGACTGACAGCGCGTATTCGCACTGCCCCATCGAGGTCCCTTAAACTATACAGTGTATAAAAATACATTTGACATATTGTACTGTTAATAATAGAGTATTGTATATTGGTACTGTACTTACAATTTCTGTTAATGATGAAAGTAAAATGCAATAAGTCTATAGTACGTTAACTAGACACAAATACCACAGCGCAAAAGAAAACGGCACGGATAATCGAAAGGTCCATATAATGGATTCGTTCCTTATTTTTGGATTCTAAAAAAACAATAATCAAGCGAGTATATTGATATTTTTTTGGAAAACAATCCGGCAAGTTTTACATTACCAAACTATCGAACGTATGGTAGCTATAAACTACTAGGTACTCCAGTAATACTGAAGCATAAATTATTTAACCTAGAAAAAATTGCTCTTCAAAGCATAGATTCAATAATTAACAAAATTATATAGCATACAAGGTGTCCTGAAAGTAAAGGGACCCAGCGTTAGTACAGCTTCCCGAGGTTAAATGGGACCGATTAAACCAAACATACGTTAGTACCTTAGCGCGTCTTTAAGAAGTTATGAAGTCGTAAGGGAATACAATGTATCTCAAAATAATCGTTTCCTATTGTAGGTCTCTACGTTATTAGGAAACCTTTCTACTTGAGATTTTTAACTAGTAGAAAACATATTCAAGATTGAAATAAGGTGAAAAAATAACATAATTATAAGAACTTGTGTTTAAAAATTGCCAAAAGTAGTACAAAACTACGATGAAATAAATCTACCTTTACGACATATAGGGCATAATTTAGTAAGAATTTTTCACCTTATTACAAACTACCATCCTTTACGAACATGCACAGAATCCCAACCTAAAGATTTATATGATTTTCTTACATACAGAACAATGCCACGACTCTGTTACTAATTTATTGTATATTATACGTATTGCATTTTACGTTGGCTGCACTTCGCTTACCAGGTAGAAGGCCCTAAGATCCCGGAAGGATAGGGAGCAAATACAACGGTTTGTCAATGTAAAAAGATATATTTAAGTTTTGGTTGCCAAATCATTTTAGGAACCCCTTAAAGAAGAAAGGGCGGGGATGGCTCAGTGGTAAGAGAGCCAAGCTTTGGATATACTAGTTCTGGTCTGAATCACTCCAGGGCTCGGGAAATTTTTCTAATTCCCTGGGTGGTCGGAAGTGGGTCCCGGTCTTCATTTGCCATTGGGAATCAAATTAATGGCACTCCTCGTATTACGGTCGCATTAGAGGAGCAACAAGATCATAAACGAACACATCCATACACGCCAAGCAAGTCCAGCACGGGTTCGTACCAATACGGTAATCCGTAAAGTCGGGCCCTGATGTGCATAGCACAAATTATCTTAGCTTTGCCTCACACCGCCTCCACAGTGCCCAACGATACAAACGAGAATCACGATTATGATGATGATATGATTAAAGAAGAAAAATATATTATCATTGGGTATATTTTAGAAACAAGGTGGTGGATCAAGCTGAAAACCGGTACACATCCACTTCAAACGAAGCCGAACCATTTGGGCGAATTTACTCAAGTGTGAAGGTAAAGTTCGTGTTCGTGTATAACTATTCGGTATTTGCGCGAATGCCGAACACCTTCCCGCTTGGAGTCGGTACTGAGACAGCTTCAAAGGAAAATATGGGCACGAATATTCGGGGATCACCCAGTTATTTTGACCTCCACACATACGTATACAAATATTGACACACAACCTAGGAATCGGAATGTTACAGCTAGACGCACTTTTGCTGGAATGGATTTTCGACGTTTCGTGTCTTGCTTACAAATTTTCCGTTGTATTTCATTAAGAAGAAAATCTAAGTCTGTTAAGAACATCCGTGTTCTGAGAGCCCTTTTAATAAATCAGCAGGCGTATCAGCTCCTACATACCTAGTCATAAAACACGAAATTGTATTGCAAGCATTCACCGCTTTATCCACTTTCAGAACGTAAAGGTACCATGATATTATTATTATAAAAACAACAATGTTGCATGGTAGTTACATACTTTGTTCTACTTATATTCAAAGATACCATTCACCATCTTCGTTTGCTTGGTTTTCTTTGTTTTTGGTAATGACTGTAATAAAACATTAAACAATATGCAGCCGATACTACAATTAAATCACGATATTCGCTATCGCCACTCATTTTCCCCACTAACTTTCATGAATATCGATTATTCGGTAAGCGAATATGTGTGCGTGTACGGTAAGTTCGGTGAATATTCGTAAACACATATTTGGTCACAAATGTTCGCCGAAGACACGAATGTTTGTTTCTGAAATATACCCAGTATTAAAACTATTTTGATTTTGTTCTTGATGAAAGGACTTTTGTACTAAAGGTACGTTTGGTTTAATCGGTCCCATTTGACGTCAGGAAGCTGTAGTTAAACTGTGTTCCTTTACTATCAGAACACCCTGTAGTGGTGTGGCGCAGATATTATAAATTATCAGCTATTTAGTCATAATTCACAATGCAAACTCGCTACGTCGATGACGTCTTCCTGATTTACAAAAGATATTATCAAGCGGTTTTTTACAGACCAATGAAAAATTCAATTAACCGTATGTTCGTATATGTTTAATATGGGAAAAAAATTAAGACACTTTGTTAATTCTTAATACAATTTGGATATACTAGTATGTAGTTGTCACTAAACAAGACAATTATTTAGTGCCATGAGATTTAGACATGCAAAATGCCGAAACGATATAATATATTATACATAATTCAAACTTGGCGAAAATACCTACGTGTTTATAAAAACCTCTAAAATACTTATTATATCCACATTCAAATCACACGCACTTGAACTATTTACATGTATATGTAACTTTGCATGCAAGAAACACCCAATTGCATAGAAATCCCACCTGTAGCAACGACAAACAATATATTGATTCGTGGTTAACACACAAGACTAAATATTGTAATAGCAATCATTTGCAGCTGAAATTATCGTATTCTCCGTTTGCATTATAAACGATCCTAAAACATACTTAGTCCTCAGTTACAAACTAAAAACTTTTACACAAATTCACCACAAGATTTTTTATAAACAAGCAGAAGCAAGCGAAAAATTGCAGCTAAACGCATACGGCTAAAGCGAATATCATTCGATGGAATGAAATACACAATGTATTCAGCTTCGACGTGTAAATAAATAGCTTCAACATTCAGAATCGTAACATTTTCACAGGCGTTAAAGTTTTATTTTAAATTCCAATTACCATACTAAGTATTATCACCTCCTAAATCTTTTAAAACTTCTGCTAATGTACAAACTATTTTCCTCGACCTGGTTATTAGCAGTTCAAGCTAAATAAGTACCACCTTGACATAACATTCCAGAAAATCAACTTGCACTTGATTTTCTTAAAACTTATTTTGTAAGACTTACACAAAAACATATTTAAACCTATATTTTTGGGTTTTTGCAGGTCCACAGAAAATAACTCCGCTAAAAACTTTAATTTATTTTTCCCAAGAACATTGCATCCATATTCGAGTTATAAGGAAGTGAAACTCACACTGCAAATTCTATAATTAAAAAATTCCTCCGTCTAATTATATTTGAAGAATTTTTGTTAACTATTTATTATTATTCTAAATATACAAAGGCAATAATAATTCTTTTAAGGCGCTGGTAAGAAAATCAGAAAACATTGGAACATATTCTCCAACGGAATTATAGCAGATTTCTTGTTTTTAAACACTCGGTCGCCATAACTGATTGTTTCCCTTTTGTAAGTAAGTTTTGGATCTGTCAGCTAACAAGTTCGAAGGTGCCAAACTTTGTGGTAATGTGTTATAGTTAACGGAATCCAACCTAAACGGCACCACCAAATCGCTTTTGAATGAACTAGCAACCTCAAAGTTTTCATGCAAGGCATTCTATTGTCTACTACAGGAAAACTGAAGCGGAAACCATTACAGAAGTTTGACATAAATGGTGGTAGAGCGACAGGACTCTGTATTCCAAACGTAAACATATTCGGATATCTACAAGCCCATTATAACGTTGATAAACACCCAAATGTTTTCAGGATGTTTCTATTTTTAACACATATCCGGAATTATTGTAAATACCACTGTTATTGTATATATAGACCCTGCTTTCTCTTATCAAGAATTAACTTAAGCAATGTATTTATTTAATGCTGCTTTTGCATATCTAAAATTTATCATTTTCTTAAAGAAATAATACCAAGCTGACAGCGTGAGATGGATTACAGCCTCGATTAACAGAAGTAATTACTCATGGAAACAATAATTTTAAAATGCAAAACCACAATGTCGATAACAAGCACAGTATATAAGAAATTAATAAACTGCAAAAACCTCCACAGTTTTGTTTATTTTTATTCCATTGTATTTTTAAAGTAAA
>JABXWE010056668.1:0-19532 GCA_014611495.1 Limonius californicus | reverse complement strand
AAGCGTGTGTGATAAATTTTCTGACAAAAATGAAATTGATAAACAAATTGTAACTGTATGTGTAAAACAACTCACCCAGTGCTGTCGATGCACTGCAATAATATATACAGGGTGACACAACAGTGTGATATTGTTTCCTAATGTCTTTGTTATAGCAGCGTCAAAAGAAACTTTCAAACAGAAGTTGTTTGTTGGATTACTACGCATACCTTAAAATTACTGCTAATTATACAGGGTTGTTTGCTTGAGTGGGACAGTATTTTAAATGAAACATCCTGTATACTATTACATTTTTTGATTTCCTAGTTTTTTAGCTTTACAACTGTTTGGCAATGATTTTTGCCTGCGATGAGTATTACGTGAATGTGCGCTCAATAGATAAGTATTTTACTAAAATATGAATAACTTCTATTGGCTCTATAACAGCTGGGAAGGATTATAAAAGTTTGAAGGCAAAGCAGAGTCTTGAGAGGGGCCAGGGGTAGTAGTTTACGTGGGACAGTAATGTTGGTAGTTATGCGTAAGCTTGCATATCTTTGGCGTAACAGTTAATCAATAATTCTCTAAGCTGAGGCGTGGTGCGAATTTAGTATTACCAGTTATGTGATTATACATAAAAATGGGTTGGCAGAGTTATGGTTTATATTCTATGAAGTTTTATATGTGTTTACCCGTATGGTATGGGTGCGTGTTATCTTACTAACTTTCTTACTCCCTGGCTGTTGTCAGCCTGTTAAGGGCCATAGCCTCTCTTGCGAGTTCCCAAACTGTTTGATTCCTACCAGGGCAAGTTAGTTAGACTTACGCCTGGTCAACGGTCTTGCTCGCTCTTTCCTTCACTTCCCTCTACTTTTTTCTGTCTTTAGTTAATCGTCACCAATTACTCACTTCCGCTTTATCGATGTCGTTTTCTACATTATCTATCCACCTTTTCCGTAGTCTGCCGCTAGGTCTTTTACCTTCAAAACCCCCTTTGAAAATAATTTTGCAGCCCCTAGCTGTGTCCATTCTGTCCAAATGCCCTAGCCTCCCAACTCTATTACTTTTAATCATATTTGCGAATAAGATACAATTTTGAACTAAAACAGTTGTACAACCAGGCAAGTATAGTGAATGCGTGTTATCTACTTATTATTATATATGGTATATATATATCCCATGAAGCGTCATATGTGTTTACCCAAATGGTTACGTGTTATCTACTTATTATTGTATATGGTTTATGTCCCGTGAAGCATCATATGTGTTTACCCAAATGGTTACGTATTATCTACTTGGTATTATACAAGCATTGGGTCCTATTATAGTTATTATACAAGATTGGTGTGCGTATGTAAGCAATTGCTGGAAACAGTAGCGTAGTGAATATAAGTAGTTATATGAGTAGATAATGTGTGTGGCATGATTAATCATTATTCCCCTAGCAATCATTCGGGAGGTAGTTAGTCGGTAGAGGTTGTATCGTAAATGTGCCTACGTCGAACTATAATTATTATTATTAATGAATGCAACATTAATGTCAGGATAGAATTGACTGACTTTTACGTGGGGTTGTGGACACTAATGATAACCTCCCCTTCGTATGTTGGCTGAGGGGGTCTAAGCGGGCATCCCCCCCCCCACGACTCCTGTGAATAACAGACAGACTGGCTAGACTTAGTCCTAGCCTGGATCCTTCTGGAGAATTGGCGCACCAGAAGATATGCATATTTGTAGTAATTACTCTACGATTAGGAATGACTGCGGCCACAGCAGCTAGCAGGCAGATGAGTATCCGTATCCTGTTCGAGTCCCAATCCAGGGGCAAGGAGCTGGAGGACCCCCGGTGAGTACAAATGCCCAACATTTATCGACAGATCAGTAAGTCTGTGTTTTATTATCTGTTGCATGTCCCCTGTCTGTCGCCGCCAGTGAGTTCTGATCGCCTCCGCTGTTCGTTTACCCAGGAACTCCATAAGTGTAATGCAGAAGCGATGCAACCGCATTTAAATTCGAAATTCAGTGTTTATTAGCTCCCCGTAAGGTCGAACCTAACACAACTATATATGGTTTAAGAATCTATGGCTAGTGGTTTTGGAAACAATTAACTTTCTCTTAAATTTTGAAAAAACGACGGTCTATCTTTTACAGTTCATAGTATCATACAATTTTTTAAAATTATTTTCCAGTTGCCGCAAACGCATTTTCAGATAAGTGTCGTACTGTTTAGAATTTAAATATCTTATACAGGATGTTCATGTACGCGCTATGCAACTCATTGAGCAATTAAATTTGGAAATCTTTAACCATTTCCCGTATAGTACCGACTGTTTTCATCAAAAGCGGCAACCTTTTATGATGAACGTTTAGAAAAACTTTTACCACGATATGATAAGTATTTAAATTCATCAGCCCATAATTTCCGAATAAACCTCGTATGACATAGTGAACAAATGTACATAAAATTTGTTATAGAATCATTATCTATTTATTTCCCAATATATATCAGCTGTTACATCGCTACAAAGTAAGTAAATTCCATTTTCAAATTGTATTGTTATATTAATAAATATAAAATGGAATACTTCTCTGCAAAAATAGAACAATCATTAGATCATTAATTGAAGGGACCTGGGTGGAGTCGTGCGAATACGCGCTGTCTATATAATTTTAGAAATATAAAGCACAGGATATAAAAATTTTATCAATCATCTGTATTTCGGAACGTAAATATTAAGTAGATATTTCGATATTTATTTATTATTTACGATGTTTAGTCGAAGGTAGACTTCGACTAAACGGCAAGAAATTATTTACATCATGCAATGTTCAATTATAACAAACATTTCAAGCCCGAAAGCAAATCTGAAAACACAGCCTTGTTGTCCTCTCTGATAACCTACCACGCTCAACTTTACTTGTCGACCCACAAAACCACGATACAAATCCAGATCTCCCGAAGAAATAGTAACGGATGTAAAGTGGGCGAAACCACACACATCGATAACCGAAGTCGTCGCTGTTAGTTGTTCGTGTTTAACATTAAATTAAGAATTAAGGAGGTTGCGGGTCACGAGATGTCGATGTCCGTAGCGAAACTTCTAAGTGAGATTAATGACAGCTAGAGTTTCTAGTAAAAAGTCCCGCTGCCACGGGAGTTTCACCGCGATTGGTTATCTGTTTGCAGACTGAAATGCAGCTTTGTAGGAAAACTTGTAGATAAATCTGTCACCAGATACCTCATAGAAATTTCTCTAGTGTGTGTTTAAAATATAAAACTGACTAAATATTGGAACTGAATTTTAAAAAAGTATCAAAAGTAAAAATTAAAATTCTACAATCATTTAGAAATAGAAGTTGAAGGGAGTTTCATAAAACTCAGGAAAAAATGCCAGGTATGCTAATTAAATAATACTAATATAAGATCATAACTAGACAACTAATCGCGAACTTCTGTAAAATATAATATGATATGTACTGAACAAAACATGATAAATCGGATAGAAAGTGGATTATATGAGATTCGATATGCATATGGGGTTAGACCATAGTTTCTCTATATGTATAACAGAAGCTAAAGTTTAACTGCTTTTTCTTGTTGTGTATGGGCATTTTCTTAGCGGATTTTCTTGAAATGTATACAATTGTCAAAGAGTTGAAAGTTCATTCTAATTAATGACATACTATCATAGGAGGTTTCAATATGTTGTTCCTATAAAGATGGAAAAATCACAGAAATGCAATGTTTTACATTTTAAGGGTAGGAAGTACAGTTTAATAGAGGAAACGTTTAAACGGATAATTTTAACACAACCAGTGTTTCCATGAAATTGATGGTATACTAATGTTACCTATTAAGAGCTTTAATGCGTGAACAGACACTGATGTTGTTACGGGCCAAATGATTGTTCTCGTCAGCCAGGAACAAACCGATATAACGGGCTACTTGGCTAGCACAGGAAGGAGGGAGGGTTCGCAGAAAACGATTACAGAAAGAAAGTCTTGATTGTTACAATTTACGGGGTTAGTAAGAAGAAGTCGATTTCAAGTCACAGCTAAACATAGATCGTAATGAGACGACAGAGGACTGACAGCTTACAGGAAATTAAGCCTACCTTTTCGTGCTTTCTCTTCACCTCGGTATTTCGTAGAAAATAATACAAAAATAATAATACACAATAATAACAAGTCATAAATGATTAAATAATGGGTATACAATATATTAAATAAAAAGTTTATACAGTTATACCCCAAAATGTTCAAACCAGCATCAGAGTCACTCTAACTATACATTATATATAAATAAATGGCTCCGAGACGTCCGAAAGTGTTACTCGAGCCCCCACCCACGACGGCATTTACTGTAAAATCAAAAACAGAACGGTATAGCTGTATTAGATGAGTTCACAATACTATAACAATTTTTTATTAATTTACCAATCGATTAGGAGCAGAAGGTTGCTTTATTACCTGAAAATACGGTTATACCTATTTTCCACAAATCAAAATACTTTTCTAAGAAATAAACACTGCAGACAAGTTCTACTAATAAGTGCATATAGTATAGAGTTGAGAAATCCCAAAAAGTTTTCAACTGATTTACGGGAACGTTATAAGATTAACTGGAATAATTTGTATTCATATAAACCATAAAAGAAATCTAACGATATTCTCAACTTAATTATTAACCTTGTTGATATTTACTCCGGTTTTATTGTCGGGCTTTTGCTTTTTTGTGCAAGAACACAGCCTGAAAATTCTTCAAAAACCGCTGAAGTAACAAAATACATACCAGCGATAACTTTTGGAATAACAAAACGAACGAACGAACATTCTAATTCAAATGCGGGAAAACTAGACGAACGTTAGAATGCGTCATGAGATCGTGTTTTAATTATTTATTATTGTTATGTCAATAAAGGAATTCTACAGGATTACTGACAACGTGCGGTACTGGACTGTGTAAAATACAAACAACACACACTTTCCTCATCAAAGAGTTCTCTTGTTTGTTTAAATCGTGCTTCTAAGATTTTAAAGGCTAATATACCAATGTTGGTTTTTTAACATAATTTACAAAACACCATGTAAACAGTTACGTTTATATGAATTTTGCAGATGCTACAAATTCCAATGACATACACAAATGGTTTTGTCCAATTCTTATTTTTACAAGCTTTTCTGACATTTGTGACTTAAGTATTCAATAGGAAGAGAGATTCCTAAATTACATGTGGGCATAATTAAGGAAATCGCTGATTTGTTAAAGATTCGAGCCTCTGAATTTAATATAGGGACTAGGGATAATATGTTTTTGGATTACAAAATAGATTTTGACACAGTACAACATAGCAAGCTAACTGATATTCTGAAAAATATTGACTTATATGGAAATTACGTTAGCATATAGTAAAAATTTGTATTGCAATCAAAAAGGGTGCAGTCAAAGTAGAAGAGCAATTGACAGATTATGTTAAACTAAAGAAGGTGTCCCTCCAGGATGTATGTTTTCATCACTGTTCTTTAACATCTATTCACAAACGGTTTTTCATGTGCAAAGCTAAGTGCGGAATAACAATTAGGAGGAATTAATAAGTAATATCCAATATGCAGATGTCACAAAACTAATAACTAATGTGAGAACGATATGCAAACACCGTTAAACAAGCTAGAAGAAGTAAACAGTTAACATCAGTAGGTCCAAAATAGTGACAGTTTCTAAATGACGGCTACCACCTGCCAACATTAATATAGGCAACATACGACTAAGCAGTGTATCATCATTCCAATGTAGATGATGTAGACTGCACTTCAACCGCTATAACGTATAAGAAATTAGAACACGAATTGTACAAGTGAGAAGTGATTTGATGAAGGAGCTATTGTGCAATAATGGAATTAATCTGAACTTGAGCCTATAAACGACAAAATACTACGTTTCTCCACCGTTATTATACGGAGTAGAAAGTTGGACATTCACAAAAGGTATGTGTAAGAAGATCGAAGTTTTTAAGTTACGGGTATATTAAAGGGCATTAAAAATTCCATAGATAGATAAAATTAGTAATGGAAATACTTCAACTAGTAAATAAAGACCCCAAAATCCGAAACTATAAAAAGCGCAAAATAAAATATTTCGGACATATCATGCGACACGAAAGATATCAAATTTTACCACTGATATGCAAGGAAATATTGAAGTATGAAGAAACACAAGAAGAGCTTCGGGAACAGTGTTTGAAAAGCAGCCCAACACTGTTTCGACTACATTATCGAAGGTGTTGATAGCCATACCGATAGCTGACTTCCACTAAGAAATGCAAGACAAGCTGAAGAAAATTAGCAGCAGCAGTAGATTACCTTGGAGTGATATAATTATAGATTGTAATCAAATTTACTTTGATAACTAAACTGGTTGGATTAACTGTAGGCTAAAAATAATTATGAGAGCTTATATTAAGTATTAGTACACCATATGTGTGAAATATGTGAGGATATACATGTTAATAGTGCCAACATCTCAAATTAATGCTTATCGATCGTTGCTCGAGAATATATCAAATCTCTAAATTGTTGTAGGTTGATTATAGTAAGTAATTGTTTTAAAACTTCAAGCATTCTGATTGGCTAATTATTCTTGATGCTTTTTCATTGAAATGCATACTTCACTTCAAACTGTTCGCTCAAAGCGTGAGGAGGCTTCTCTGTTTTCAGAAAATATTAATTTAATAATAAAAAAAACCTAACCAAACTCAAATTGAAAGTTCTTAGAGTTGTATCTTGTTGCTGTCGTACTAAACCAAAGTAAAACTTGTGTACCTACAAAAACTGTGTTCTTTATCACAAGGGAAGAATTATATTGAATAAAATTTAAAAAAAGTACACCCGTGTGAAATATTTCGTCGCAGCTTTCAACCCAAAGTCAAAGATCTTCAGCAGTTTTGAACTGGTTTCCCGTAACCTTCGAGGCAACAGACCTACATGTGTCTTCAAACAAGTTACAGTTCGCTTCAAATTTTATTTATCTTGAAGAATAGATATTATGAACGCTGGGGTGGCTCAGTGGTTAGACAGTCAGGTTTTAGGTGTAATAGTCTTAAAGCTTCCTGGTTCGAATCACTCTAGGGGTTGAAAATTGTTCTAAATCCCTGGGTGTTCGATACTGGGTCCTGGTCTTCATTTGCCATTGGGAACCAAATTAACGCACTCCTTACGGTCTCATTAGAGGAGTAACAAGACTATAAACAAAAACATACACACACACTAGGCAAGTCAAGCACCAACGCGGTAGCCCACAGAGTCGAGCCCTGTTGTGCATAGCACAAACTAGCTTAGCTTTGCCTCGCACCGCCTCGAGACTGCGCAAGCGGTACAAACAAGAATCACGATCATGATGATATTATTATGATGTTTTATTGAGGGACCTACATTTGAGCCCCACACTGACGCCAAAAAAATATTTCGTTTGAAAAAAAGGCTTACTTGTTCCCGTAATAAAGATTTCCATTTCATATGTTAAAAATATTGCAATATTATTAGATAAGCTGTTGAACCAACACAAAAGGCACACCTCAAACAAAATTTTAAAAGAATTCTTATCTTACGGATACAAGAGAGAAAATATGAACTTATAAAATATGGATGCAACAAAGAAATGAATTAAATGTTATCGAATTATTTAAGTTTTTTCTTCTAAAACGTTAAACAACTTTAACAATTAAATGAAAAAGTTACATGAAATAAATAGTAAGGTCTAATTTAAGAAAGCACTTTCAAAGGGACCAACCTTGCTTGTTTTCTTCCGGTGTTGGTAGAAATCACTAGATCAAATTAGGATGGCACTCCAGCGCCCTGTTCGTCTTCAACTTCAAAACGAAAGTCCTTTACTTGTAGCTTTTTTCTAAGTTCCTCGTCTAAAAACTTTGGACTGAGTATCTTCGTATACGTAAAATCGTTTGACAAGGTAATTAACCCAAATATTATTTACTGCTTATTATTTTAGATGTTCAAATACATATACCAATAAACTCATAAATACGTTGCACCTTTATATTTTCGTTTTAAATGGTTAATCCCAAACTTGCTTCACTTTTCAAATTGTTGATTCGCTGTTACTTATTTGTTTTAATATATTTTAAATTAAATTCGATGCTATTCTAGTTGCTGTTCCCGGATATGATGCGAAAATCTCCCAAATAATTATAATAAATAATCTTCTGTTCAACTTGTAGATGATTCCTAACTTTGCAGTGTGTTGACGTTTTAAACGTCAATTGCAAATACAAACAAAACATCGAAAAAACAACTAAAGTCTCCTGACGCTACTTTGATATTCCACCCCAAATTCTTGATTTTCGGCTAATTTACCGAGTTTTATCATTTTTTACACAGATAAGTTCAAATATCGCCGATTTGAACCGTAACACTTAATAACATCGTTTTATTTAAACATGATATAATAAACATACAAAATTACAATTTTAATTGACTCGCCAAACGAGCGTCTGTTCACGTTGAGATTTTCATGGTATTCGTTGTTTTCATTTCTTTTTTTTTAACAAGTAGCTATGGCAACATCATAATACAAACAAAAATAAGTATATTTTACAAAAACGTGTGACTTCCTCAACCAAGGGGAAAGCAGAATCAAATTAACACGATTTTGCAAAATCTTAAATATTTTAATAACTTTTTGAAAATAGCATAGGTACATGGAATCTGAAATTATAGCCATATTCCATATTTAAAAGGTATGGTTTGACACCTCACACGACCTATCAATTATTTTTTTCTAACACAATTCATATTAATTTTACACAAAAATTACCTTAAATTAATAATATTACAATTAATGAACCGTTTAGTTCCTACGGAAACATTGTGCAGATGAAATTATTATATTTCATTAATTAAATAAGTTAGCTATCACAATTTTCCACGTTTGGTTATTGCAACCAGTAACACGGAATTTCTTTATATATGTAGATCAGCGGAATGACTCAAATGTGATATTGATGTAAATAAAATAGTTACGCGTTCCCCACAACAGCTCAATTTTAGTATTTTATTGCATAGCTGTAGAACAGGCAGTAAATCAATGCTGTACATTAAGTGAAGTGAAAGGGAATTTATTCTTTCTACACGATTTACCTAACTGCGTGCTTACATGCCTAGCTAGAATTCGTTTGTCGTTTCACAAGACGAAGACAAAATTTACCAAGAAGTAATTAAGATAATCCCATTAAAATATTAGGCTTGCGTTCTCTAATCAAGATTTATATGAACAAAGGGGAAAGTTGCCAGGCCAAATAGCAGCATTTTTCTTAATTTCAGGTAGGTCCCAATTCTATTTTTCTTCTAATTTATTTTTAAATGAATACACTCATAAATCGTATTAATTTCTGCAACTTTTAGCTTTGTTAGAAAGCTGCCACCCGTAGCTTCCGTTTGCAAATGTCTGCAAAACAAAAGGGCTTTTGGGCTTCCTGTATCAAGATTTATCAAAAATCTCGTGGAATAAAATTAGGGGTTTAGATAACAAAAATGTTGTTCCTTATCGAACATGAAAGCAATATTTTAATAAATCCCGTAGCAAGGCTGGATGAGAGAAAGACGTCGCGAGATACCGGTAGCGTAGGCGAGCTTTGGGGCTTTCCGGGGTCTTTCTGGCTTTATAGTTCTATATTCCCGGCCGCAGTCGCCAGCTCAAGCGCCTAATAAAGTGCGAGGACCTGCTGAGCCTATAACTACTTCGAAGTTCTACTCTGGTTGCGCCGTAACTAAATTTACTATTACGCGTAATTGGAAAATAAATCTAGATGTAGGAAACAACTATAATTAATGCCCGCGAAATATTTTAAAGTTAAATCCTTGTTCCGAACTGGCATTACCGTGTTTCAATTATAGCTGCCACTCTAACGCCTAGCTGCGACAAGATACTTCCCTCTTGGCTTCAATTCTCAACCTGAACTAATTGCTGTGTATCTACCGTGTATTTGGATTTGGATTAGATTAGCTAACATAGATGGAGTCAGCACATCCAAATTTAATTAAACCAAACGAACTTATTTTCTTGTAAAGTAAACCTAGGCGGTATTAACATAATGCACGATAACATATTGCAATATTCTGTTATTAGCACCAACTCCTTGTGCAGCCCTGATCGGCTAATCCATAATACGGGTTATTCAATTTTGCGAGTCCTGGAACATAGCCCGGGTTCATCAACCAAAAGGTTTTACTTCCTTGAGGTCTAGTACTTACGAATTGGAGAACTTCAGATTTTTATGTATAAAACAATGTAAATATTAGAGAATATGCCTACAAGGAATCTTAAATTATAATTTAGGCTCATTTCAAATAAGTTTGCGTAGCGCTATCTAACTGAAAGGTATCATAATTTACCTCTTACCTTATTTCGCAATACACAAATGTTTACCTCAAATTAACTGTTCTACATGTCAGCAAATATAATTTTAATGAAAAATATTACTAATCCCAAGGGCGTAAACAAACAAAATGATATTCCTTTGAAATACAGATCCCCTTGACGTTTAATTACCTAGTCAATAAGTGTAACCAGACTTTTACAAGTAAGGGACCTAAAAATTAATTAAACTCGATTCACTTCTCAATCGATTTGCTTGAAAAACAATTTTGTCAAGCTGAAGGCACATAAAACTGTAAAACGTGTCTTTAATATTAAGTATCATAAAATTTACAAAAAGTTCATAAACATGTTTTGGAGGGCAATTAATAAAGATCTTAAGTTCTTTTTCCGTAAAAAGATAAATGTATCATTTTAAAAGAATTTTCCTTGCCTTGCTTTGTAAACTTGTAATCAATTTTCTAAACAAGATGCTTTTTATATTTGTGTATATGAGTATTTCGTGCTCGTACGTTTGAGGAGAACGAAGTTACCGTAATCCGACGGCAGTGGTAATGGATTAAAACAGAAGGAAAAGCATTCCCAAAACGAAAGGATTAATTTTCTTTCGGAGAAATTACAGCCGTCCATTGCTGAAAAAGATATTTTATGCAACCTGCGTTGAGTTTTATGGAAATGCCTTTTAGATGTAAATGAAGGGAGTGAAGCGGCATAATTTCCTATAATCAACGTTTCCAGAAGCGAGTGCTTCTAATTAATAAATAAATTTTCTATATCTTGAACAAGGATTCTAAGAGCTATTAAAGTGGATGAAAGGCGTTTTAATAAAACCCTTTTTCGAGCACACCTAACCTCTTACCTCGCAATCAAGCAGAATGAGGTTAACGTGCAGACGCGTAAACATTTCCAACGCCTTAATTATACGCTGTTCGGGACTGAGAGCTGAGCGCAAAGACACGCAGATAAATACGCCTGAAAATGAGATTGGAAAAACCGACGCCAATCGGAGCTGGAAAAAACCTTCGATCTTCGGCCATGTTGATCCTTCGAGCACGTGCTCCGGAAGAACGGTTTCAGGTAACGGAAAGAATAAAGAAAATACAAGAGAACACCAAAATTCTAGACTATTTCACTGGGAATAAAATCGGCAAATGTCAAACGAAAATTTATAGGTCTAATGGGTTTTTTCGTTCAAAACTGACGGCGCAAGATAAATTTCCATTTGATCTCTCCAACAAACCGCAAGCATTACCACCTCCGAGGGAATTTTCCACCTCGAATCTACCTTTCGTAAGCTTTTTTAGTGAACCCATAACCATAACAATTCTTCTTGTTATAAAACTACAGTCCGGATTTTTAGGCAGTAAAGCAACTTAAAATAGACAGGCAGTAGGCACTAAAAACCAACTTATAGGCAGCAAATAGGTACTAAAACGCTAAGTTATCCATGAATATAGGCCCTAAAAACCTCCCGCAATGTAAGCACAGAAGAAGCATTTCTAATGAATCAGCCAGTAGTGAATTTTAAATCGTAGCATGCATTTGGGGTTTAAAATAGTATCCCATTCACTACTTTATTTTTAGTAATAAAGAAGCACTTCAACACATCTTAAATGATGTATACAGAGTGATCTAAAAATATATGTATGTTGTTTTTTACAATTTCCAAACGGTTGTTACACACATATGGTATCTTTTCAGAATAAAATTGTATTTTACTTGATATTACATGTACAGGGCGATGAAAAAATAGGTGTCATAAATTTGATTGCGGGTTTTATACGTATAAAGATTTAAAAAAATTTAAATAAACATGTGGCCAAAAATGTTTATTTACCGAATAAATAAATAAAATAAATTGTGTATGGGAAATGTTTGCGGGGAGACCCGAAGGCAGTTTCGCATCCTGCTGCCACTTTAACCCTGTTTGAGGTAGTCCGTCACGTGGCGCACTAACCCAGGGGCACCGGTGGTTTTAGGTACTCTCCAAGACACCCCGGGTAGGGGTGATCATAAAAGTCAACTTTTTTTTTTCCCTTGGGCAGAGTTTGCAAAAGCTGCCTTTATGGTTTAATAATAATACCCCGAAATAATTAAAAGAAAAGAAAATATCTACTGCCCTCAGCAACGTGTCAAAATTTTTAAAAAGCCAGATTGTATTTTCCTTTGAGCAAAGTTTGCGAAAGGTGCTTTTATGGTCCAATACTAATGCACGAAAATAATTAAGAGAAAAAAAATATTTATTAATAACAATGACAAGATAATAATATCATGAATACAGCAAGAAATAAGTTTCATCACGTCCAAGTTCGCCACACACAGTTTTGACAGCTTCCGTCACTACTTCAACTGTTCTTTCCACACTTTGAGTGTGGTTTGGAAACTTCGGGAACTCAATGTTGCCAATTTCTCCGGTAATAAACATGTTGTTAAGTTCTTCTTCGGAAATTGAAAGAGTAATAATATGACCTGGCATTTAAATCAATTTCTGGAACTTCAAATTTTCGTAGAATAGATGTTTTTGCTTCTTTCCTTGCCTTCATTATTCTCCAAACGCCTAATTCTCGAATAACTTGGGACTCATCTGTGAGAAGAGATAATATTATATTCTCAGGATGCGCGAAAAACGCGTTGCGTCTTATAACCGGATCAACTATTTCTTTTAGATTATCTGGCAGATAGCGAGTTAACGACATTAGTTTGTAAAAATGTCGACTTCCATCTTTACATGACGGTTTTGTTTTGATCGAAAACTAAACTGGAGTGTAAACCTTCATCGCCTAAGTTGCAAGTATAATTAAATTATCGCCAGGTGATGTAGTTGAAACATAGAGTCTTAAAATTCTATTGGCCAACGTTAACCACCTAGGTTGAGCCAAATTTCCTGGGCTACATAAAACAAGATCGTTGGAACAAAAGCCACTTCTAATAGCTTCGTAAATTAACTTCAAATACTTCTGGTCCCTACGAAGATCTTCGACTGTAATATCTGGAAGTGGCGGGCCAGCAGAGAATTCAACAATGGAAAGGGTTTGACAATCTATAATTACCTTGCCAATGGGACCAGAATAGCCTGACTTATCATCAACATGGTTAAATAAATGACGCAGTGGGAACTCATTACAATGCAGGAGACAAATAAACCATTTCAACTATCTTGTCAATTTAAGTTCAATACGTCGGATAACTCCAGTGTATATTCCTGTATTGCAGTCCCATCTGACCCAATAACCACAAGTTCATCAGTACAGATAGAATTTTCAACGAAGAATTCAAACATTTTAGACGAAATATTATTAGCACTACCAGAAAGTGGTGTAATGTGTCCGAAATAGTATGAACCAGGTTTTTGCACAAGAGAATAATGTTCTTGTGTTACCGATTTGGTATAGGATTTCTCACCATCTGATAATATTTCATCACATCCATGTAAGTTGGTACAGTCACTCCATTTAGATCCTCGGGTGTTCCAAATAAAGGACAGTTTAATCGGTACCGGATTTTTTAGTTTTTTTGGATTTAATAGTATTTTTAATAGATCAGCTGGAAATTTGTAAACACATTCTGTATTCCGGGTCTTCATTGTAACAGAAGCATTCATAGGTAGACACCTAAAATAAACAGAACAAATAGGTGGTTCTTCAATTATGTAGAAGAAGAGACAGAAGTTGAAAGTGTCTTTATATGAACTGAAAACACTTCGAAACATAATCTAAAAACTGTTAATATGTCAAAGTATGTAGGAAGGTTATGCCCTTTTATGCTTTGTTGATGAGTAGCTAATGATGTATAGTCAAGGGGTTTATATTATGAAATTATCTATAGATTACATTTAACATAACAATACTTACTGATAATAAATAATTATTCCAAACAAATTCTTCTATTTTTGACACATTATGCGATGTGCACCACAACTCCCGTTCTGCCGATAATCATATAGATGGAATGGTGCGTGAGTGCATGGGTGGAGTGGGATAGTTTACCCCCATCCGAATATATGATTGATTATTAGTATTATCTGGTAAAATGCCACTATTTTAAACCAACTTTGGCTAAATCGTTCGTACCTAAAGCATATTTAACCTTAAGCACCATAGTCAAAAATACCAAAATTTCAGATGAGTGCTGAGGGCAGTAGATAATTTTTGATTTTTTTTTTACTTCAGTATCTTGTTAATGGTATCAAAAGGCACCTTTTGAGCATTCTGCCAAAATAAAAATACGAATTTTTTCGAATATCGACTTTTATGATCACCCCTAACCCCGGGTTGCAGCGTTAGAGCGAGGATTTTGGTCACCCATCCAAAAGGCACCGCGCGGATCGTTCCTTAACTTTGAGTACTGTTTTACCAGGACTCGCGCTTGTCCGCCACGCTGCTTCCCTGTTACCGAATTATAACGTTCTTAAGATACATCATCCCAATAAACATGTCTCTAAAAATTGGCTAAATTAGTTTCATTTCAAATTAATTTAATGTTTTATACCAATAAAGTTATCATACTATATTTAGGACAATGAGAAACCACATGATTTTTTTCAAAATAGTCAATCGACTGAAACTGTTGTTGATGAATTTATAGCGCTTCACTTTTTGTCTTATAGGTTAACAGAGGACCTCTAGGCACAGTTGTTACCAATATTGTTGGAAACTGGGTAACAAATGTGATTCATGCATGACGATGCTAACCTACAGTAATCGGTGAATAGATAGAAGAGGACCGACAGCGTGTACCCCAAGCTCACCTTACTTAAATACCCTGAATTATTATTATTAAGTGTTGGGGCCATCTCAAAACGATAGTGTACTCAACGTCTGTAACTGAACTGCGTCAACGAATCGTATACTCCTGCGATGCGATTTGTAACACTCACACATGTTTATTAAAGTGACACGCACTTATTCCTATTTTTATTATTTTGCTTTATTATTTAATTTCAAATACAAAATGGAACAGAATTTAACAAATAATTTACGCTTGGGAAAAATATGAAAAGCATATGCAGAAATAACAATGAATAGTACATAAGTCAATGTTCATGTCATATTATTTTTAGTTTCAACGGTTTCAATTGAAACTGATGGTATAGATCATTGAAATAAAATATCCAATCAAAATTGATTAACTTATAAATAAAACTAGCGCAAGCGCAAGTGCATGTCACGGAACATCTTTCATAAAACTGTATGCTATATACAAGAAATAAAATAAATCATTTGCACGGAAACAACGTTATAAAATAATTTTCAAGATTATGTCTGCAAATACTCTTACTAGAATCTATATTTGAGCCACATAGTCTGGATAAAACGTTTTTAGTTCCATGAAGTTATACGATTTATTTTTGAATACTATAAATTCGATATGTAACAATTTTTTAGCTAAAGAATAGTATAGGTTGCAACTCAGATAACGGAACATTCGTTTTCTGGGCAAACGGTCGAGTATGGCTTGGGTTCGATTTCCTAGCAGTACTACACAGCGTATGAAAATATTTTGCTGAAAACCACCTTACACAATTTCCTAACCCATTTGGCAAGCATGCTAGAAACCTTCACTTAGTGCTGAGGAAAAGCACGTCGCGAGGAAAACGCTCTCAACAACAAGATACAGCAGGTGAGCAACTTTGTTAACTCACTTGTGAATATTTGCATGATTATTCAGTTAAACTTCAAGACTATAATTGATTGTAATAACTTAGTATATTCTCCTTCTTCTTCTTCTTCGTGTCCAGCCTTTATTTAACCCACTTCTGGGTGTAGGCCTCCCCATGCTCTTTCCACTTTTGCCTATTTCTCGCTTCTCTCATCCAGTTTCGACCAGCTATCTTGACTATATCGTCCTTCCATCTCATTTGTGGTCGTCCTACATTCCTCTTTGTTAGTCTCGGTCTCCATTCCAGATTATCTTCACCCATCTGTTATCCGGCATCCTGACTATGTGTCTTGCCCATCTCCATTTTGCGCTCACTGCTGTTCTATTACATCTTTAACTTTTGTTCTTTGCCTTATCCGTTCATTCCCAATTTTATCTTTTAATGTTACTCTTAGTAAGGAGCGCTCCGTGCCTCTTCGGGCTACTTGCAATATGTGTATCGCTCTTACTGTTAGCGTCCACGTTTCAGCTCCGTATGTTAGAACGGGCAGGATGCATGTGTCAAACGCTTTCTTTTTGAGATGTGTTGGAATGTCACTTTTGAACACATAATGTAACTTTCCAAACGCCGACCAGGCCAGTTTTATTCGTCTTTGTCTATTTCTTTTATTTGATTTTCCCCTCTCATTCCAATCGTATGTCCCGAATAAATATAGTTATTTGTTTCTTCTATTATTTGGCCATCCATCTCCATTATTATCCTGATTTTTTTCATTCGTCATTATCTTTGTTTTTTGATGGTCCATCTCTAGTCAAACTTCTTTTGATTTTTCGTTTAGTTCATTTAGCATTTATTGTAACTCATTCATTGTTCCTGCGATTAGAACAACGTCGTCAGCAAATATCAGATTGTTTATATGCTTCCCATCAATATTTAAGCCAGTTTTGCCGTTCTAGTTTCTTAAACAGGTACTCTAAAGCAAGTGTAAATATTTTAGGAGATACGATGTCCCCTTGTCTCACTCTCCTTTTTATAGCTATAGGGTTTGTATCTTCGTGCATTTTAACCGTTGTTGTGGCGTTTTCATACATTTTCTTTATCAATGTAGATAGCTATGATCGATTCTACAGTGTCGTAACCCTCGAAATACTGCTTATTGTTCAATCGTGTCGAATGTTTCTGTAGTCAATAAATGCTGGATACAAAGGCATGTTGTATTCATTTGATTTTCTTCTTACCATTTTCGGTGTCTGTAGGTGGTCTTGCGTACTAAATATTTTTCTAAACCCCACTTGTTCTCTTGTTTGGTAATCGTCTAGTTTTCTTGTTAATCGGATTGTAACTCTTTGCCAGTAATTTGTACATTTTGGATAGTAGTGTTATGGGTCTGTAAACCTCTGGGTCGGCTTTATCTCCTTTTTTATAGAGCAATACCGTTTGTGCATTTCTCCATTTTTCTGGTTTATTTTCCTTCTCTAAGCACTCATTTAGCAGACTTAATCAAACTCCTTGCACTTCTATTCTACCCAATGTAAGCATTTCTGTTAGAACACCATCGTTGCCGGGTGCCTTATTGTTGTTCATGTGTGTTAGAGCAAATTTCATCTTTGCCCTATTTATTTCCGGTATATCTTCCAAGTTCATAACTTTTCGTGCTTTATATCTTCTACGTTGTTCCGGTGCCTTCGATGTATATAATTCTTTATAGAGATTTTCCTTTTCTGTATTTTAGTTCTAGTTGTAACTAGTATGTTTCCAATTTTAACTTTCGTTATTTGTGTTTTATCTTGAACGAGGATTATTCTCAGTACTTCCATATTACAGTTATCTGTAGAACTAGTTGTACTATTGCGTATTACGTCTTCTAGCTGTTCGTATTTGTGCTTCCTTTGACCTTTCTTAATCATTTTTCTGATACTCTTGCTTATTTCCATGTATTCTGTTGTATTTACTTTACCATTTCCTACTCTTCTTTTCTCAATAATTTTCTTTGTTTCCGTTGTTAAGACATCTTTCTTTTATCTGGATTTGTTCTTCATCTATGGTATCAGTATGTATGATAGGTGTTGTATGAAGTCTTTGGCTGCTAATGAGTACTTATTTCTGTTTTACTTTACCTTAGTTTCTGAACCTAGTATGTACTGTAAAATATGTATAAGGAGAGTAAGACCCTGATCCCAAATACAACATATGTATACAATCCAACCTTCAAGAAATCTACGTGGAAGTTTTGTTATTGACAAAATCTGGCAGTTTAATAGGAAAACCAAATTGCAGTTCTATTGAATTTTCTGTTCCATCCTTATAATAGACAAATCAAGCATCAATAATCCACTTCCATACCAATGTTTATTAAATATGAACACCCCATAATACAGGGCATAAACGGCTTTGACCCTGATAGAAAGTTTCACACTAGGTAATGTTCCATTTGCTCAATATTGAAAATTGCTGTTCATGGGTACTTTTGTACAACAACTTATTTTCTCTTTATTCTAAAAAGACAACCGTAATTCCAGCGTTTTTCAGGACGTAGCAGTAGTTCTCAAGGTGAGATGGAAATCTTTTACTTAAAGCTATACCTATGATTGGGCCATTTTACATGACAATAAGAAGAAATTGAGGCAGGAAAAGCGTTAAAATAATTGGCGATCACGACCACTCCATTATATCCAAATTACGCCACTATAGCACATTACATAAGTATTCAGTAATTCAGTATCTGGCGTGGATATTAGAAACTGAATATATGTTTATTATTTATACACACATACATGATAATCACACTCTATGTAATTCCGGTGTAATAAAAAAGTCACTGTATTATTGTCAGCAGAAAGCCCATTCAAACGTCTAAATCTTCCCCTGCGTCTTCTTTCTGGATGACAATATAAGAGCTTACTCCAAAGCTAACAAAAATCAAAATATAAGGTTTCCAGATTGTAGTAATAAATATATATTCATATGTCAATCTGTTCAACGCACAGTAATAGAATATGTCTGAATAGTCTTACACGAACCGTATGTTCTAATAGTAGAAACAGAATGATGGTAAATCAATATCCACAAAAAATAATAATTACAACTCGAATGGATCAAATGTCTTATTAATAAAATATAATTCCAAATGAATGTATACTGATACCAATAAACACAAAAGCACAACGCACTTGTAATGAACGGGATTTCAACTAAATAAACAATTAGTGAAAATGTTAACAGACCATACTGAACACGAAAACTTCTCATGTATTTAGAGAGATACATTATGTTTTAAATACACTGTTGGGTGTAGCGATTTATTACTTTTGTGTGTATCTGAATATATTGTTGTGATGTTTTACTAAATAAATAGATACATTTAATTATTGAATAACCCCACGTTGGTGGCATCTAAAAGTTACTGTAACAAGCTGGTTCTACCTTTTATTATAATAGATAATAGTTATTTATTGTATAAGTGTTTTAGATAGCGTTTTATCCACGCAAGAAAGTTTAAACTCGAGAACGAAGTTCGAGAGTTTAATTTTCTTGAGTGGATAAAACGCAACTAAAACACGAATGCTA
>JABXWE010056664.1:0-19801 GCA_014611495.1 Limonius californicus | reverse complement strand
ACTCACATATCTAGGGCACATCATGCGTAATGAAAAATATGCAAGACTCCAACTAATTATTCAAGGGAAAATAAACAGTAAAAGAGGACAGGGTAGACGAAGAATATCCTGGCTGAAGAACTTTCGCCAGTGGTATGACAAAACGTCCAATGAACTCTTCTGAGCGGCTGCGAACCAAGTCTCGATCGCTATGATGATGGCCAACGTCTGCTGAGCGGATAAGGCACACGAAGAAGAAGAAGAAGAAATTGGGGTTTGGAACTAAACACGACAAAAACGAAGTACATGGTGATTAGGGTAAAAGGAAAGATTTAATCATAGATGAAGGTCGGATAGAATACGTAAACGAATATGAATATATAGGAGTAGCAATGACAAACGATGGAAGAGACGATAAGGATATAATGAAAAAATTAAGTAAAGTAAACCAAGCAATACGCAAACTACATCTAGTACTGGGGAACAAACCGATAAGAAAGAAACAAATATATGGCACTGTCTTTCAAAGCTGCGTTATATACGGAGTAGAAATGTGGGTGATAAATAAGAACTTGGAACAAAGAATATTTGTTATGAAAATATAGTAGGTATTGGGGGAAATACTGTATGTATGTATGAAGCGGTGCAGGTGTTTCCACCTACAGCACTCAGGCCATAGGCCCATTGTGCGATCCGCTCTATTAGGGCTCGTCTCCAAAAAGTCCAGTGCGCACCGCGAAGGCTAGCAGCTGGTTTAGGGGGATGAGCTGTATATCTTCCGGTTCCAGTATTCCAGCCCCAAGATATTTGTGCCGCCTCCTCATGAGACTGAGGCATTGGCACATTATGTGAAGAGAGGTTTCGTCCTCTTCATGGCATAATCTGCAGGTGGGATCGGTTGATCCAGAAATGTGGGTGATAAATAAGAACTTGGAACAAAGAATATTTGTTATGGAAATATGGTAGGTATTGGGGGAAATACTGTAGTCTACCCTATACGGTCATATAAGAAATGAAGACATCCGAAGAAAGATAGAAGCAGCCTACACAATATAAGAAAATCAATTAAAGTGGTATGGACACATAAGAATGAAGAAAGACTGATACAAAGGGTATGAAAATGGGATCCCCGAAAGAAGGAAAAAAGACAGCCCAAGAATACAATGGATGGAAACAGTAGAAACAGCAATGGGAGATAAGAGTTAAGAAATGAAGATTGGCAGAACAAACAAATTTGGAAATCGGGATGCGAGAAACGGCGCTGAAGCTGTAGAAAACTCGCCTCTTATTATTATTATTTTGTAGTGATAAATTGCTTATTTTGTATCGCGAGTGGATGGCTGAAAAATGTTGGAAAGAATTGCATTTAAACTAAAATTTTCCAATTTTTTAAAGCCACAAAGGACGGTTTAATACTGTTGTAGGTTTCTAAAATTTAGCCGCTCCCTGGTAAAACCGCTCTGTGAATTGCATTATGGAACCACCCCCTCTTCCAGCCCCTGTCTCCTATTCCATTTTAATTTCGCAAAAAAAACTACCAAAGAACAAGTTCATTCTTGGTTACCATAGCGACCACTACTGGAACAATTGCCCGCTGTATTAGATTGGTGTTTTGTTTTTGTTGTTTACAAAAGTTTAATGTTGATTTGTTATGTTACCTTTTAATTAATTTAAAATGCTTACAAGTATTTTAATTAGTACATAAATAATTAAAAAAATAGGATACCGAATACATTTCATATTTGTCGTAGGACTTGCTCCTGGAAGTACGCAAACACGCGGTAAGTACCGAAGATTTATTATCGTTTTCCTGCTAGCTCAATTCATTCTGTACCGTTAAGAAATGTAACGCGCTGTTTTTGGCACGCGCCGGGCAAATTGAATTTTGTAATTTTTTGCCGGAGTAGTGTCAGTTCCGCACGTCACATTTCGCGCATTCGCACTGATCCCAGACTCTGATTGGTTGTCGCCATTTTATCGATGGTTCGTTTGTAGTGAAAACGTCTTTAGTTTATGTGTTTTTTTGTCCAAATTTCCGAATGCATCTGAATGAATTCTCCGTAGTATCACCCAAAGTAAGTTTTAATTTATGGATAGGTGGAATGCTTTGCAACCGCCATGCAATTTAGAGGTGTACGTAGTAATTGCACTTCGCTGATTCTGTCAGCTGTATTTACATTAGGATTGGAAGCTTTGCTAATTTCGTGCCTTGCTGTTTGTTGTTGCTAACTTTGGTGCAAGTGCAGTGAAAGCTGTTTGAATTTACCCGATTCGAATGTGGTTCTGTTTGACAGTTCGGTTCCTTGCTGGTTTTTTCGTTGTAAATATGCTCGTTTGGATTTGAAATCAAACTGCCTGTCATCAATGTGTTTGTAGTTACTTCTTGCATAGACGTGTGGTTTGTATATGTACGTGTTCCTATATTACGGGATAAGAGGCAGGATCTCAAAATAGGACATCCTAAAAGTAGGTCAAATAGTGGGGAATTAATTTTTTTAGGTTAGACTTTGGCAACAGTGGTGTTTTGTTTATTATTTGCATTTGTCATTTGCTGACAGTAGTTTTAGAGTTTTCACATTCCATCTATGATAAGCTGTGAAAACATAGATTTTCCCCCATCCACCGACAATTAACTAACGATTTTTAATATTTTCAGCAAGCTCTTACCGAAACTGTTTGTCATACATTGCTCCAAGTGCAAAGTGAGTTCTGGTGCTTACATTAAACCCCATAAAACATAAACAGAAGTGTTCGAAATGTGTTCAGACCATCAAAATTGTCAACGACACTAAGTTAGCATTCGTTATAGGTAGTTTTGGAAGTGTTTTTTGTGATAGCGGTACTTAAGCAAAATGTCGACTTCAAATCAGAGCAACGGGAAGAAAGCCAGCAGCACCAACAATTCTACAACTAACACGCCGTCTAGCACACCCGTCTCCACCATTGCTAACCCCTCGAACAGCCAGGTCCCTGTGCAAAGTACAACTCCACCAAACAATGCTCCGAAATACGGTAAGCCTTCAACACAAATTATCCTGTTGATACATTATGTCAAGGCCTTTTGAGATTTATCTCGCAGGTAATTTGGAGATTGTGGATATAAGCACCATCAAGGTTTGTTTGTGTTTTAATGTTTTTGAAATTTGGAGGAAATAGTTTTTGCTTTGTTATAGTCTCAATTTATATTATGCTGTTTTGTATATAACGGGTGTTGAATTGAAAAGGTTGTCATAGAGAATCTAATGGTAGTTTTTACATAATTTTGCTTGTGCAGTTATTATTTCAGCCACGTTTACGTTTGTAAGCTTTATGTATTCTTCTACTGCCCTAAAAAATAATAAATTACCATTTTGAGCTCCTCATAATATTAAAAATTTCAAATTGAAAACTATTACTTTAATTATTTTATATTAAGCAGCTGTGGGTTGAAACGGAAACAAAGGAAAGCCAATTGTTTATTATTCGAAGTGGTATTTACCTCAGTTTTGCCACTGAAATACCATTACATAAACCGTATCTGGTATTCAGGGTGTAAATCATAATAATTTTATGTAGAATTTCACACTTTTAGTCAAAACAAGAATTAATTTGAATTCCAGTTTATTCTTATGTTGAATTAATAAGTACTGAAGCCAGGATTAGCATACGTAAAAATTATATAGGATTCCCTACGGTGCACACCCCGACTACACTCAATTCTGTTTTTACATGATAGATACGTTCTTGAAAAATTTGTCTAAAACAAGATACCTTGCTTATGGGAAAATAGAATATTGGCTGCAATCTTCAATTGTGCGAGTGAAATAATATTGAGGGGAATGCCCAATAAATGGGAAAAATGAAAATTGGAATTTCGTATGGGGTTTCGGATAACCTAATGATTAATAAATAATTCCCCATAAATTAACTTTTCATTTCTAAGTAAAAACTATTTACTAGAAAAGTAAGAAGGAATATTTTTTTGAATTAAAATTAAATGGATTGTTAGATTAAAACAAATCTTGTAAAAAATCCAACTGGGTCTACGTCATGTATCTTTATATTATCTGAAAACTTGCTGGTGTTTTCTAAATCCACACTCGATTTATTTAATTATTACCAATATAAACGTAGCATGTTTACCTTTTAAGGGGCTACAAAAGTGCCTTAAAATTTGCTGAAATATGTGTTTTCTATTGTAATTGTAACTAAATTAATATGTAACGATTCTACATACTTTTTTTTAAATTAGTAGGCAACATATCCAATATTATAATGAAGTGAAAATATTACCAGCAAATTGGTAAGAACTTATGATAAAGAATTACCAAAATATTTGTATTTGGAATTAATTCATTTTAGTATAGATAGAACATTATGCATGGAAAATCAATGCCAAGATTTATATAATTCTCTTGAAATCAGAACAATGCCAAGACTCTGTAATCAATTTTAGTTATACAGCTGCAGCGATGAAGTATCAACAACCTAGCCAAGTTTATAGTATTTCTCTAATAGAAAGAATTAGTTAATTGTCATTATTTCGTGTGAAATTATAAAGTAATATCATGTGTTATTCATGAAAAAGGCTGCCTTAGGATTTGAATTCCCAAACCTGTTTAGGATAGGCTTAAGCATGGACAATGAGTGTTTGAGAATTGTTTTTGATGTATAGTAATGAGTAGAACTATAATTAAAATTATGTGTAAATAAGTAACTCAAATAATATTAGTTAGTTATTAAGTCAGGAAACTACATAATCGGGACACAAAATGTTTGTTTGAGGGACAAAGAGATATTGGGAAGAAATGGAAGACTAGTACCACTGCCTGAGGGTTAAGAAATTGTAGAATGGGGGCTCTTCTAATAGGTACTGATTTTGTAGCTTTCTGTGCCTGGGGTTTATGTCTAATTTTTGAATAAACAAATCCAAATAAATCAAAAATCAAACAATCTCTTTATACCAGCAGACAAAGTTGTTGTTGTATGTAATTGGAATTTCCAACTATTTTTAAACATGCAATTTGTTTAAGTGTTGAAGATTTATGATTGGAAGATATCATACTTGCAATTAAATGTGTAAAAAAGTGGCAAAAAAGTTAAATTCTAAATAAATTTAATAGTGACAGCAACTAATCTTCCTACACTTCTGAATCTACATGTTAGTATGCAGTCACTCAATAAAATTATTCAGTTTGTCAAATTTATAGTAAATAAACAACAGGCGCCATTGTAAAATGTAATTGAAATATCAAAACTACCAATTGCTTAATACATACAAGCAATGGTTTTATTTTATACAGTTGGTCTAGTCTTACAATTTTGATCCTTGTGATTTTCCCATAACTTTGATTGTGTAGCCCTATTAAATAATAAATGAAAAGCGAATAAACTTGCATAAAAAGTTAAGGGATGTAAACTAGAAAAAGAAGTCCACGAAGGAATCACAAAAAAATGGCTCCACTAGAAATAAATTAGTTAACATCACATTGTAGAAAAGGCTCTCATATTTAATATGTAGGATTTATTTAGGGAAAAAATAAAAAAGAAAGCTTCTGGAGCCTTGGGCTTTTATAAAACAAAACTGTATATATTTCCCTGTACTTAGTTCAGTATTGATGGCAGAATACTACCCTCTAGTGAAGATATTAACACTATACCTTTAATGTTAATATGTAAGAATTTTAATGCATTGAGACAATGCAATTGGAAAACTTCTGAATATCATATTAAAAGTAATAAATACAAGGATAAAAATGGTATTTTTGTTATTTTAAACATTTTTTTCCTGTTTTTAGGAGTAAACAATAGTTCAGGTCTTTTATTACAAGTATCATATAATTTTCATAGGCACAACCTCCTAAAAATATAAAATTCCATAAAGACATAATAGGTCTAGCCATTAAACTCAAATAATTCTTAGGGTCTCATAAATGTCGGATTTGTAATGCATATTACACCATAAAAAGTACAACCTTCAACCAATACAATGTAGTTTTTTCTAGTTATATTACCGGGAGATCGAGAAAGGTTGTTCAAAAAAACTACTTTCGACAGAGAGTATATCAATCTTTACATCCTCCACCTGTCATGGTGCTGTCATGTATGAAATGAAGTTAGCAATTTCTGGTAGATTCAAAAGAGGAAAATAATTATGAAAATAAGAAGTTATTTGCAATCACTTTTAATTACGGTTAATAATGGAATTAATTAGAACATTGTTTGTTTTATTAACTAATTAGAATATTAAATTTTACAAAAAAATTAACAAAATTAGTAATTAGTAATTACAGTTCAGGCTTCGTCTGAAAAGAAACTTGAATCCAGCATTTCATCGTTAATTAAATTTTGGTTAAACCAATTGCAGAACTGCACACGTTTTTCATAATCGGGACGAAGTAATTTTTGCTTTACTGAAATTTTATATGGATGTAAATGCAGTTTTCGTCTTACTGCCTTTTGACACGTTCCATAGCTTAACGCTGCAATTACAAATTATAATAATTTTATATGCAAAAATTTATAGTTTACAAAATACACACCTGTTTGTTGCGCCAACCGTCGTAATGGTTTTTTAGGGCTGCGTTCGATACGTGTCTGTATATCCTCTAATGTGTCCTGAGTTAAAAGGGCTGGTCTTCCAGGAGATTTTTGTGTATCAACACTACCCGTTCTTTGGAAACGATGTACGATGCGTTTTACATGCCTGCTCAGATTATCGTAATCAAAGTCGACGTCGGGGAAACGATTAACGAATTCATCTCCACAAATTTACTGAATATTTCCATTCACCATCATTTTCATTGCGTTGGCCATTGTGGATATAAGATTCAATAATAAACTTGTTGTGTTCAACGGAATACATAACCTTAAATTTACAAACAATTATTACTGTTTGCAATTAATTGGAAACACTGTACTTACTGTAAACTTCGTTTAACAATTCTTAATTAGTATTGAAAAATACTATTTGTATAATAATAACAGCGTCCAAGAATATAAAGTGAAATTAAGAAACGTAAACACACGGAACAATCATAAACAAACAACGGAACAAACGTATTGCGCAGTGTGGCTAATATCACACTAGAAAGAAACATTGATAACTACTTAGAAGGTAGTTTTTTTGGACAGGCTTATTCGATCTCACGGTATTTGTAACAAACAGTTTCTATTTTTAGAGTTTCCCTTAAGAAGTGTTTTTGTTTTATTTAAATTTCCCAATTGTTAAACTTAAATTGTTATAGTTAAGTCTGCTTATCAGTATATTATATTAATCAATCTATAATCGAGGTTAATTTTTTTTGGTATAGGATTTCAGACAGCCATAAGAGAGTCATAATTTTTTCTTAGAAGGTTATTCAATCATAATTGAAGGGGCAAGTGGATTAAGGTGTATGTACCAATTCCTAAAATCTGAGACTATAAAATTAAAAATAAGTAACTTGAATGAAGTAGGAAAATAAATAATTTTTCATATGATATTAGGTTGGTTACAATACAATATTTTTAATATCACAGGACTACCTCTTTAGTCTCTCTCCCTCAGTAATGGAAAAAGTTCGTGGTCCTATCCCTAGATAGAACAGAAGTGTACTCTCCTCTTTTATTATACTTCGTAGCTAATAAAACTATTAGTAATGCTTGGTGGGAATTCACTGTTATTTACATTTTTTCAATGCTTTATTAAACAGATTTTCTTTTTGAAATAACCAATCAAGGTTATATGATTTGTTAATTATTTCTTGCTTTACTTTGTTGAAATTCAAAGTAATTATAGTTCCAATGGGTTTGTTTATAGTTGTATAACAAAGACCAATTTTATGAAGATCTACAAAGAATACTAGACAAAATTTAAAATAAGAATTATCATATTATAATTATGGGAGGCTGGAATGCACATATAGGTAACAATAAGAAATTAAGGTATGGAACAATGGGACAATACAGTTTAGAAGGAGAAATAAATATCAATGGAGAGTGAATGATAGATTTGTGTATTAACTTACCAATTTATAATTCAAAATATCTTATGCAAACACAAGAGAATTTATAAAATACTTATGAATAGATTATATCACTGTAACTACAGGTATGAGATATGTGTTGCAAAATGTAAACGTAATAAGGGGGTAGAATTATCCATCTACCACATAATATAATCCCAGATACTTTAATTAGCCGACTCAAAAGAGAAACAGGAAAAACTACATACACATTCAAATTGAAGCTTAAGAAAACCCATATAAGAGACTATTATGAAAGAAAGCTCGACATAAAATTGATTTATTCTAAATAGAAGAGAATCAACTACAAATCCACTGGAACCTCAATGGAAGATGGAATAAATTTAAAGAAGTTTAACTTCAAAAGGTTTGACAAGCACGTAGAACAAAACTAATAAATTGCAGTGCCCAAAAAAGACACGTTGATAGTGGAGTGAAGAAGTCAAGGATAAGATTAAAGAGAAGACATTGGGTGGGGAAGGTTTAAAGCGAGAAACACTGATGAAGCTAGGTTAAACTACATATAAAAACGGAATGCTACAAAAGAAGCTGTAAAGCAGGTATATTGGGAGGGGTTTCGAAGAAGAATAGAAGATAACTACATAGAAAATCAAAAGCAAATTTGGAATTCGATAAAAATACTAATGGGAAACATAGTAAATCAGGAAACACTACAACTCGAAGAAGAGAGCTTGAAACAATGACAAAGTTGGGAGAGACCATTATAATAACAAATTTATTAATGAAAGAAGAAATCAAAACCAAGAAATAGCAGAAAACGATGAACAAGAAAATAAAAATCATCCGTAAGAAAGCAGTATAACAGATGCGAAATGGAGAAGACTATAAAAATGATACGAAATGGAAAAGCCTCATAAGAAAACAATACTGCACTAGAACAACTTAAAGAACGACAAGGAGTAATAAGCAAATGGCTAAAAGCAATTCTCCAACAAGCGTGGGAAACTGCAAGACAACTAATAGATTGGAAAAAATATTTGTGTCTTTACATAAAAAAATCAACAAACTCTGATAACTATTGGATAACATACCTGCCTAACATACTGTCCAAAAAGTATAAAAAAATATAGAGAAACTGATTAAAGATGAAACTGAAGCTAAAAGGCTAAGAATAGTTAAAAATGTAAATTACAGAAGTGGTGGATAAAAATCATAAGAAATTAATATGGAAAAAAGGGTAAAACAAGGTGATTGGCCTAGGCCATTGGTCTTCTTGGCATATACATGTGAAAAGTATAATCAGGAAATGTGAAAGAGTGAAGTCAGCAAAACAGAATTTGGATGTTATAACTTGAAAACGCTGACACGAGATCTAACATAATCTGATGAGGAAACACAAGGTAACTCCAAAATAGCATAAATAAAACTACTCGAAAATGAATAGGGATATTGTAATATAAAGCATATATGTTTGTATTTTGTGACTAATGGTCTTCTATTATTGATAATAATTAGAGCAAGCGGCAATGTTTGATGTTAAAAACAAAAAATAATCGAATCCAGTTGTTTAACCGTATTAGTGTCAAGTCGAGTTTGTGTGCTTGATTGAATAATCTTTCCTGTCTTCTTAAGATCTTTTTTGGTCATTGTTTTTTTATTCGTATGTTACGTTTGTGTTCTTAATAATAAACAATGCAGAGAAACCGCTTAACAATAGAACAACGAAATTTAGCCGTTGCTATGTACCAAAGAGGAGATCGCCAGGTCGACATTGCTGATATGTGCCGATTTGCGCTTTAGAAAAACAGGTACGACTGCAAGAAAGCCTGGAAGTGGATCTTTTTGCATCATAACACCTCGTGAGGATCAACTTCTGAATGCAAGAATGCACCCCTTTTTAACTGCTCGACATCCACAGCAAGTGCTCCAGAGGAAATCGAGTCTCTGACCAAACTGTGAGAAATCGATTGTTTGAGGTAGGATTTACCTCATACCGCCCCCTGAGAAGTTCTGCAAAAACTGAGGCTCAACCAAGTCACCAGGTAGAATGGTCAAGACATAGGCTTCAAGAAGCGACACCGTGGGGTGATATACTGTTTTCGGACTAGTCCAGATATTGTCTCAGTAATGCCAGACATCGTACCTTACCTCAGTATACCCAACCATTCGTTGCCTTTGGTGGTGGTGGTCTTATGGTATGGGATGGAATTTCTTTATGGTGGCGTACTGACCTCCATATCTTTAATGGTATGCTCACGGGCCAACGTTATGCTCAAGAGATTATTATGGATCATGTTCTGAACTCTCACAACGCTGTTGGACGGGAATATTTTGTTTTTCTTGATGACAATGCAAGGCCGCATCGTGCCCGGGTTGTTTTAGAAATGGGAAAATAAATTATCTTGTTCTTCCTCCGTTATCTCCAGTCAACAATAAGTCGGACTGTTAAACGTTTTAACGAACTTGGGACTTTCTCTAGAGCAAGAGGACAAGGTCGTAAAAGATCTACAGGTGAAAGAGATGATCGATTTCTTAGACAACTTGCCTTAAGGACGAGACGATCGACCGGTTCCGAGTTAAGCAGAGCTCTAGCAGAAGTTCGAAATGTAGAGATTTCTGGAAGAACAGTCACGAGAAGGCTTAATGAAGCAGGATTAAAGAGTAGAAGACCAGCAATTGCACCACTGCTCACCAGGGAACATAGAGTTGCTAGATTGCGTTTTGCTAGAGCTCATGCAAACTGGACTATTGACGAGTGGAAACAAGTTTTGTTTTTGGATGAAACACGAGTCAGTCTGAAGTCCCCAGATGGACGTGAGCGTGATTGGAGAAGACCACAAGAGAGGTTTGCTGACTGCACTATCTCTCTAAGAGTTCCATTTGGTGGTAGGTCAGTAATGTTCTGGGGCGCAATTTGTTTTGACGCTTCCACGGAGTTGGTACCTATTCACAGGATATCAATGAATGCAAATTATTATATCGAGAATATTGTAGAAGAACATGTTATGCCGTTTGCTCCATTTATCGGCGACAACTTCTTGTTTATGCAAGATAACGCTCGACCACACGTTGCTGTAGAAGTAATGAATTTCCTTCGTGGAGTGAATATTCAGGTTATGGAGTGGCCACCTAAAAGCCCGGACTTGAATCCCATAGAGCATCTGTGGGATGCACTTAAACGGTCAGTTAGACGGCACATACCTGCTCCTACAACTCTTAGGGAACTTGAAGAAGCTGTGGTGGCTGAATGGGAGAATATTCCTCAAGCCACTATCCGCAACTTAATTGGTAGTATGCCTAGACGAATGGAAGCAGTTATAAGAGCAAGGGGAGGCAATACCCAATATTAATGTTATAATTTTACAGTTCAATTTAATTTTAGAAGATCTTTTTATAATTTTTAAATTTTCACTGTGCCTTCAAGTTTAGATGTTACTGCAACATTTTTGTTAAATTAGCGTTGAATCACGTTGAAACTGTTGTTAAAAGTCAGTTAAAGTGTTTTTTGTTACAATTCATGCGTTATTATTTCAATAATAAAGGTTTTTTGTTGAATTTTGTCACGTACTATAAGTGATGCGTTAATTTTGTCCAGGAGTGTAGTTCTTATTATATCATTAAGATAATTTTTTTGTATCTAACTTCAACTTCGTATATAAATCTATAAAGCACACATTGTTTATTATATAGATGCATTATTGCTGTAAAAACAAATACATTTCATACAAAGATGTATGTTTATATGTAATAGTTATATATAATAAGTATAATAATTTTTTTAAATTATTCGCTATTGAATAGACAATTTGAATAAACATTTTCCAGATAGATACTCAAGTATCTGAGTTAATGGTCTTGTACACACAAGTATCATCAAGAAGCATGTTTTCAGAAGAATGTATTTTGAATAAATGCAAAATATTAAATAATATTTTTATTATTTAAGCAATTATTTTTCATAAAAATGTGATTGTTGAAGAGTTATAATTCCCTTACCGTTCTTAACCTAATCACCTGTATTAATTACAAATATAATTACAAATTTTGCAGCATATTTAAATTAACCTTCTGGTATATAAATTTAACTTTCAATGACATTAGCCATTTGTTTATGATGCAATTGTGTTGTAGGTACCCTTGTGCCAAATCGTATTTTTGTTGGTGGAATTTCGGCAAACACAACAGAAGCCGAGTTGTTGCAACTGTTCAGCAACTATGGCACTGTGAAAGCAGCTAAAATTATCCAGGATAGAGCTGGAGTTTCCAAAGGATACGGATTTATAACATTTGAAAGCGAAGAGGAAGCGAAACGTCTACAGAGGGAAGCCGATAATATTGTTTTGAGAGAAAGAAAGCTTAATATTGCCCCAGCAATAAAAAAACAAGTATGTATTGTGACTGCCAATACAAGGTGTTAAACTTATTTATGCCAAGAATTTGTTGTGAATGTTTTGTGTACTGTTTTAACAAAGTTCTGGTGTGGTTTTGGGTTCTCAGTGTATTTGTAGTTTTTATAATAGTTTAGTTTGTGTTGTAGTATGGTTTGCACTGTTATTTTTAATAGTTTAAAGAAACATGGTCATGGTTTTTCTCATAAACTTGTTATTTTGGCCCGAGCGGCAACTAAAGTGTAACTTGTTTCAGCCCTTTAGTCGTGCATTTGATGCGTCTAGTCCTCCAACTATAACTCCCGGTGGACCAGCTCAGTACTTCATACCAGCAGGTGGTGTGCCATTTTATCAGGGCGGAGTAACCTATTATCCTCAACCGGCGCCACCTACAGATCCTAGCAATCAACATCAGCAACCTCCTGTTTACCAACGTAAGTAACTTGCTTAAACATAAGCGGTGGTTAATGAAATTTCCAATTTGAGAATGCCATGAAAATCTTTCTTGCCATAGAATGTCTCAGGTGTTAATTGACCAATAATGATGCTATCGTTATTGATGATCCTGTAAAAAAAAATTAAACTCTAAGAAATTATTTGTTATACACTAAAAATTAATTAAATTCCAGATTGCTAAAAAGACTTTCAGGGACTATTTCCACAAGCTACTGTCCCATAACATGAGTTTTTTGTATAGTAATCAAAAGTAGTTGGTAAGATTGTTTTGTGAAACTGTCAAAGTTACAAGAAAATAGGGAAGGGCTAGGTCAAAAAACCAACCCAAGAGGTGATTACAAATGTATTATATTAATCAATAGGTAAATGTAACATTGCCAATAATATGAAATGTTAAAATTATAATATTATATTTACTTATAAATTAATGTTTACAAATGTTCGGCAATTAATGGCCTATGCTTCCAAAACTCCACAACAGTTGTAAACAAACCAGCAGAAATGAAAAACAAAACATTGCATGAGAAAACTACAACTATGCATATTCAAGCAGGAAATTTTTAATTTCCTAAAGGTACAACTCAGAAATAGATATTTGGATAAGAGGAATAAGCTTGCCAGGAGAATTAAAGACTTGCTACAGAAATAAAAAACATGAAAAATGTTTTGAAAATAAATAATCAATACAGTATTCAAGCTAAATAGATTTATAAAAAGGGAAATAGGAATTCATATAGCAATTTATGAAAAGTTATTATTGGCGTCCTACATGATGATGGTCAGTCAACAATTGAAGTAAGAATTGGATAACAAATTTTAAAATCATCAAGTGTAACCACAAATAAATGTTGAATTTGGCAATTCAGGCTTCTAAAACTTATCTTCCAGTATGTTTACAAAGAAGTACTTATTAGAACTGTACCGAAAGTGAAATTTCCATGGATATATGGTATAATGAACAAGATACTTTGATGTGCAAAGGTGTAGATATAATAAAAGTACCATAATTATTTGTTACTAACATTGTAATAGAGGACACAATACCCTAATAGTGCAAAACTGCTTTGATAATAATTATTAATAAAAAAGCAATCTATCTAGTGTTGAAAATTACAAATCTGTGATATGTAAATATCTATAGACTCTATTTGTTGAGAATTGAGCTAGAACGTAAACTAACGCTTGACAGGTGCGTTGATTTACCGGATGTGTATTGACGTAATATTCCTTGAGTTTCTAAATTAACGTTCGCGCCGTCAGAATTCTTTTTTAGAAGAATTGGTGGTACCCTATGTGAAGATGTTTATGGTTGGCTTTCGTTCCGAAAAAAAAATCGTAAACCTACACAGATATTTACCAAGCTCAGAAATGCAAGTTTAGGAATAAGTTTCGCATATAGTACAGAAAAATTACAATTTGTTTAAAAATATCACGTATCTTCTCACGAATTACAAAGAGAACAGTATCATCAATTTCATCTAAAAGTTTTTTTCTAACTGGGAGATTTTGGAGAAGACAAAGTTTTAGTATCCCGAAATTCCTTTAAAATTCTTTTTCTACAAGCGTCAGTAGAAGTTTAATTTTTAACGCATGCTGTCAGTGTCTAAAATGTGATTTTATAGCACTGGTGCTAAAAGTAATTAACTTTTAGCACTAGTGCTAAAAGTAAATGACGTGATTTACTATTAACACTGATGCGATATTATAAAAAATTAAGAAATTTTAAATCAAAGAAATATTTATTTACTTAATTAAAAGTACAGTTAGAGAAACTGCCGTTAGAATAAGTAATCTGAAGTGGATAGTGTTTTACTTGCAAACAAAAAATTTTTTTCGGCGCTGTCACGAGATTTGAAGTTACTTGTCAACAAACGATCAAATTTTCATTACCTTAGCAACAATAAACTTCATGAATAATTGGGTTTCCAAACGATATTTTATAAATTTAATAATGTAAGAAATGCATTGGTTTGTACTTTTAATGCTGTTTGTAGAAAAAATAGTGTATGATATAAGTGCTAAAAGTGACATTTTATTTTGTGAGAAGGGCGTCGTGCCCCATCCCTTCGAACATATTTCATAAATAACTATTTTACTGTTGCAACACTTAATACCCACTGTTTTAGCAACAAATTGTACAATGTCAGTCAGCAAAATCTCAGGATTTTCTTCTAACGTCTAATTATACAATTTTACTACAGCGCCACCAACCAAACAAGTCTGCTGGGTAGGCGTGGTGTGGTGTCGCTGTATTTTAGAGGTACACCCAGTGTCAATAGTACTTTGGCGGTAAATTTAAACGTGTAACATTGTGTATTTGCAAGTTTATTAATTTTTCTTATGTACCTACGTTCTTATATAAATTTGTTAAAACTGTTAAAAGAAAATTAATAGACAAGTACCAAAATTAGATTTGAGAAGGAAATAAATAAGGAACTTTTATTTTTATTTTTATTAATTGCGTAAAGAAAATTAAAAAAAAAGCCAAAAGAAAAAACATATTTTTTATAAATCACTATAAAAGTTATTAATTAATTACTGCAGAAAGAAAATTTTTGTAAAGAGAACCAAAATAACAAAACATTTTTTATAAATTACAAAAAAGTGTATATTTAAAACTAATTAAACACTATCGTCGTCACTAGCTTCCTCTTCACTGATTTCAGAATTTTCATCTGATGAACCAGTGTTTACCATGAAATATAAACTTTCTATAGTTTCATCTAGCAACCCATCGCGTTGCCACATTTCTTCTTCTAATCGCTTAACGTGTTTGCAGTGTTGCTTCGAATCTGAAGGACCTATCTCTAAAAATGCATTTCTCACTAATTTTTCAATTTCCACACCACTTTGATGAACGTTATTCATGGCAACCTTATGTTTAGCCAAACTCCATATCAATTCTATTGGATTGAGGTTGCAACGGTAAGGTCGAAGGCATAGTACTGTGTGACCATGTTTTTTCAACAGTTCATCAAGGTAATATGTCTTCGTGTGATTTAATTGCTTTACTAACCCCAATAGTTTAGCCTTTCGCATATCGTTGGTTGTTGACACTCCGTTATTGTCTAACCATTCCCTCATACTTGCTTTACGTGTGGCCTGTGTTAGTGGTTTGTTAATTTGTACGCCATGGTAAGGAGCATTGTCCATAATGACAATCATCCCATTTGGTGGCAAATTTGGGATTAACTGCGTTTCCAACCATCTCATGAAATTATATGGTTCATGTCATCGTGGTAATCTCCAGACTTGTTTTTTTATTTAAAGATGAGAAGTGCATTATCAACGAAATCATACGATCTTCCTGCATGAACAATTATATATCTGGCCGGTTCGGTCAGCTTTATAAACACCACGTTCGTCTTCTGCTTGCCAGCACTTATTGACTCCATAAGATGGATGGATATAAGTTTCGTCTAAAAATGTCACTGGCCTCTTATTTTCTTTTATTTTCGTAAATAGCGAGAACGCCACACAACAATGTCGTTACGTTCCATCAATAATTTTCTTTTATTGTGGCATTTTTTGTTTTTAAAGCCGATTTGTAATAAAGATTTTCTTAGTGTTTCTTTACCCCCAACGTAGCCAATCTTCTTCATTTTATTAACTAAAATGTTAATCGTAGGAACTTTTTTATCTATTGTGTAAACTTCTTTAACAGTTCTCTTCAAAACGCCTAAATCAAAATCATTCAAAATTATTTTGGTGGAACCCCCACTTCGTCGATTCTTCGAAGGAGACCTTAAAATCCCATCATCGCCAAGTTTAGCTTCACTCCTACAAAATAACAATAAATATTTATTTCAGAACAACTAATGAAATACAAATAACCTAATTTTTGTTACGAATTTTATTGATTCCAGTCGCTGCCGCAGCTAGTTCTGTAGCCCTTTCTAAAGGAAATGTCCACACACCGGCAGCTTTTTGTCGGTCGAAGAACTCCACGACATTTTTAATAATTTTTCTGGCTTCGGAATGAACAGTTTTTTTCCCTTTACTTGCCATAGCGATAAAAGCGGTTAGCAGAAATGGATTCTATAAATAAATACATAAATAGCAAATACCTAATAGATAAAAAATATATTTTGAGGTTATGTGATAGCTATGTTTTAAAAATACTTTAAATTATCTATAAAATATATGCCTACCTTATTTCAAATAAGACGAACCAAAATAGTCTTAAAAAAGACTGATTTCTTTTATAAGGATGAACGAAAGCAGAGAAAATAAAGAAACAAATACGCGATAACCTGTCAATTTGCTAGCGACTTTTACTTTTGTCACGGAAGATACAACACCGGCAGGAGTTGTAGGTATTGGCTTAAACTTTTACCGCCACGAATTTTTAAAATTAGTTGGCATATTTTCCGATGGACTTGATTGGTTGGTGGCGCTGTATTAATTGTTTTTCATTTAAAGTAGTAGGACGCCCTCTACGATTACACGTTTCTGGAACAACTTGCTCCATTTTAAGAAAATAAGCACCAGGCACTATAGAAACGCTCCGAAAACCGATAAGCACTGCTCAAAAAGCACACAAACTTAACCCGGTAGACGTTCTAGCTCATGCTCAACAAATAGAGTTTAGTTTCGTATTTTACACAGAAATTATGTAATATTAAAAATCAAAATCATAACTGTTACAACTGCATTATACAACGTTACGAATAAACATTATTTTACTGTGTAATTTAACAAGAAAACCGAATTATTTAGTTATTTAGAATTGGCACTTCATTGGTAAATAACAAGTAATTGATGACGTGCACGCAGACTAAAAGCAACCTGACTATAGCTTTAAGTATACTATCATACAGTGTTTCTAGCGTTGATTTCAAATTTATAAATATATGCCATTTAAATTGATATAAGCCATTTTGTACTATGCGAACTCATGTATTTAACTTAATATAGCATAAAATACCTTTGATATATGTAATAATATCAAACGTACAGCCTGTTAAGCGATTTAGAGACACCTTATTATAGACTGTCTATTATTAGGTGTACTACAGGGGCTTCCAAAGGGTAAGCGATCGCAGGTCTATTAAATAGGACAAATGGTTTGGTTTGGTTTGGATATGAGTGATGTAAGCTATGCAAGAAAAATAGGTTTAAAGTAGGCATTTTTGTTCTATTTAACTAACTTTCTCTACGACTATAATATAATGTATTCGTTACATATACATTTTTACTTGAAGAATGATAGATATTCTCCATTTCCGTTGGATTCTGTTCTCTATTTCAGTGGGTCGTGGGATTCTGTATCAGAATCCAATGGGCGTGGCATGTTAGCGCTTGGGATCTCCCACTTGTTTTTGAAGTAACTGTCAAAAACAGTTTTAAATTTTCGTATTCGTAAAAACAATAAGAACTAGGTATGAATAATTCAGACAGCGAAAACGCTGAAATGTGTTTGCCACCAGAAATAACGGAAACCGCGAAAACGACGTGTAATTTACTGCCGAGGAAATCGCAGAAACAGTACACATGGCATAAAATCGTTGTGGCTAGTGAACCGATATATGTCCATCTAAAGCAAAATTTTTATTTTGCTGATTCGGACCAAAAATTATAACTTCCTGTGAAATAGTCGTAGAGAAAGTATAGTCTCCTACTCGTGTAGAATGACAGCTATTATTCACTCGGATGATTCTGTAACTCGCCTTTGGCTCGTGACAGAATTTTCATCCTCGTGAATAATAGCTGTCATTCTACACTCGTTGAAGAATATACCATTCTGGAGATTGCTGTAGTGTATCTGCTGTAATAGATACCTTGCATCTGCAACTATTAAAGAGTGATCCCTGATTAAATATATAATATTAAAAAATACTTTTATTATGTACATAATTTTTATTCATACAAACGTTCCTGTTTTCTAGCATTTCACATATATTAATTAATAAGTATAGTGACATATTTAATATTCTGTGTGATGTAATTAAGCTAGTAGAAACAGAGAAAGTAGGTGTAAATCAACACTAGTTGCTTTAATTCCTTCGTATTTTCAAGAGTCGTAAAAAAACTAATTGACAACTAATTTTTAGCTCCGGCAGTGTATCCTACACAGTCAGCTGGACCACCACAAACGGCCGCATACCCTTCGTTAGTTTACCCAACTCAACCTCTGTACATGCCCCAGCAGTTTCCATACCAGCCTGTACCGGTCAGTATTCTATAATTATTCTGTTATTAATTATTGTTTATTGGAAGCTGTTGTGATGTTACTTAAATATACTAATAATGATTAGAAGCAAATATTTATACCAATTGGGTATTAATAGTTCGTACTTTAAAATTCTGGAAGTTGCGAAATATTTTACATGTCTATATACTTTTTTAGTCTTTGTAAGAGTTATTTGTACCATAAATCTATGGCTGTATTTTCTAAACCATACATTTATATTCTAAATTTAAAATTAATTTGAGGTTTTAGCGTATATTTGGTATACATTTTTAATACGGGATGATAATGGAAGAAGGACCTCCTCCAATAGTAAATTTTTGACATGTACCAAAGAGATTATAACCAACTATTTCTTAATTGTTGTGGTTAGTATTTAATAATATTTTGATCAGTATCAAATGAAATTATGTTGCTCAACTTTTTTAAATATAAGATGTTTGAGTAATTAAAATTAGAAATATGCAACTGTGCTCTAATGTTAAAATAAGTTAATAAAGCACAAATGTTTTTTTAGAATAAATTAATTTTTATTTTTAAACCTAGAAGAGCCCGGTTTTTGTCGGTCAGTGTATTTTTTATGGAACTTTTATCATTTATATTGGGAACTCAATTTTATGAGGTGTTAATTAAGTAGTTTTTAGTTTATATGCACTTCTGGTTTTTACTATGTCCATTAACAGTTTCACTTAAATATAGAGTATGCGTTAATAACCATTATACTTTAGCCTAGCATTTCAATGTCCTCACGTATTTGCTAAATAATTTCTATAGGAACAGTGGTGACAAATAAATGTATTAGGAGATTGAAATATTGGCTGTGATCTTTCATTTTCATTTAT
>JABXWE010056663.1:0-21177 GCA_014611495.1 Limonius californicus | reverse complement strand
CCCCCCCCCCCCCATTATTATATCAAAACAGTATATATATATATATGTGTGTGTGTGTTGAGTGAGTGTGTGTAGGTGTGTGTGTGTGTGTGTATGTGTACCGTGAGATATACAAGGAGTGTTTAAATTTGAATAGGAATTTATTTAAAAAATGGCATTACAATATTACAACGATGACAATTATATTACTTTTCCATGCAATTCCCCACCTGAACATTTTCTACTACCTTTCCCCCTGGAAGCAATCTTTGGGTTACATACGTATCCACATCTGAACAACTTCAATAACGTCGATATATGACTAAAACCTTTTTCCGGCTAAACATTCTTTTAACAGGCCTAACAAATAAGAATCAGAGGAAGGAAGATCAGGACTGTATGCTGCATGCGAAAGAAGGTTGACGTTTGTTTATAGTTTCAATTATTTTTGCAGTGGTAAGAGGGCGTCCATTACCTCGGAGAAAACAACCTTTCTCCCATTCCCGGCTGATCCTCGGGTTGACTTTGTCGTGTAAAAGTGTTTAATAATAGCCCGCATTAATTGTAAATCGTTCAATAAAGAGCACCTCCTGTGAATCCCAAAAAAGGTTTGACATCACTTTAGCAGCAGCAGCAGTTTTTGCTATCTTTGACTTTGGAAATATGATGTGACTCACTGCATGCTTGCACGTCTTTACTCAGGAGTAAAATAATGTACCCACATTTCATCAGTTGTCATAACTGAGTCTAAAAATTGATGTCCTTCCCTCTTATTTTACTGCAGTAAAGAAAACGCGATTTACAAACGAGTCAACATGTGTTCTTCGGGCAACAATCTCAGAATCCACCTGGTACTCAGCTTACGGTACGCAATTGTTTGTAATGCTGTCTTGAACACTTCCGATACGAATTTCTAAATTTTTAAAAATTTGACGCGCGAATAAAAGCGTTCTATATTTCTTCATTTACACGATTAAGCAAATTTGCAGTTCGTTGTGTATGAGACTCATTTTCTACACCAGGTTTTCCGTTCCTAAGATTTCGACCACTCAACCACCCGACACTTAGAAAGACATTGATCACCCTATTGCGCTCGCAATCTTGTAAGAATTCCAGTCGAATCTATGCCTTCATGCATAAAAAATTTAATTAATATGCGCTGTTTCTCGGTACAATGAACACCACTTTCCGACATCGTAACTGTAACTTTCAAAATAATATTATAATGAAACAAATGCCATTCTTATGTTAGCTATAGTCACGGCCAACTTCTAATTAATTTAAATTTTGAAATTATCATCGTATGGGGTTTAAATTTAAACATCTCTGTTTAAATATGGACACTCCTCGTAACTTTTTAAAAATTGAGGTTATTTCGAGAAAAAAAGTACATATTGGAAGCTACCTAAGAGCACTAAAGCCCTTTGAAGTCATTCTATGAGAACATACGAGTAGTTCCAGTTTGCTAGTCGCTATTGATTGTTAAGACTGAACAATGAAAATGGAATAAACGTATGTTATGGCTCCATCTACAACCAATAGTTCAACAAAAGAAAACCTCGCCTCTGATTAAATATAAAATTACTGGAAATACATAAAATAAATGACATCTTTAGACATAATATTCAATTTGTCAATGTTGATGTAGTTTTATAATATTTTGATATTTTCAACATGGAAACACTCAAATATTCTTCTAAAGTGTTAGTAGATCCTTTCTTTTCTAATTACCAACACAAGGACTCTATAAATTTGTAATTAATAGTTTATTTTGCATAAATCTGTGAAATTTAGGAGGGCATTATGCTAACCGAATTACATCGGTTCAAACCAAATCCACAGACCCTTCGTTAGGAAGACACGGCTATCAGAAAGGCCAATTGCATAATTTATTTAGTTGTAGGTTTGTGTACGATCCTCTCTAATGCGGTTCTATTTTTATATAATTTTCTCGTAGCTGCAGCTATTTGAATCGCTCTAAAAGTTTACTTTTTAGAGTTTTGTAGAGCAAAGCTTCATAGCTGTCCCGATCTAATTTACTTATGTATGAACGGTTTTATTGAATAGAAACGGCGTCATCTTCCTATAGTTTTGAGTATAAATTACACCAACTTTCAAATATTACATAAAAGATTGCTATATTCAGCAACTTCTAAGAAGAATGACTTTCTTGCATGTTTTAATAGAGGCAATAAGATTTTCCAGACAAAATATGTTCGATATAGCCATTCTTAGATGAAACCTGGATGCACTAGAGAAACACTAAGAACGTTGCTTAGGGTCTATATATCAAATGTCAGAGTGATAATTCAACTATTATCAACGTTATTGCGAAGGAAGCAATTGGGCTATTTCCTCTTCCGGCGCGGTAATAACTCCCCTAGTAAAGAATTTCCGATCTTATGGTTGTATTGGTTTTTCGCTCGCAATGACCGCGGTTATTAGTTGTGAAAACTTTTTTGTGCACCTTGATGGTTCGCAAAAGTGAATTATTGCAACAACTGTTGAACAACTTGGAACAAGAATATTTGCATATTTTGTAGAGAAAATGAGATTGTAGAGGCAAATTAAAAACTAAATAAATTAAAAATGTAAACCGTTTTCCTAAATGAGCTAACTATATACCTAATAATATCTAATACTATTTTTCAAATGTCTAAACAACTTGGAACTAAAACACTTTTCATATATTTCGTAGGGAAGATGAAATTCTCAAGCAAAATTCAAACTGTAAAAGTTTTTGTAGATCTACTATCTATCTGAGAATCACATAAAAACTTGATCTGTATCAATTTGGGTGTATATATAAGATATCCGAGTTATAATTCAATGTTATTGCGAAGAAAGTGATTGGACTATTTCCTCTTTCGAGGCGGTAATATCTCCCTTAAGCACGAGTTTCCGGTCATATGTTTGTAGTGACTTTTTATTCACTATGACCGCTATTATAAGTTGCCTGGTTTTTCGCGCACATTGAGCGTTCTAAAACTGAATTATTTCAAAAATTGTCGACAACGTCAAGCAACAATACTATTAGTATATTTTGTAGAGAAGATTAGATTCTACAGCAATACTAAAAATGCAATAAGTTAAAGATGTAAAGAATTCTTATAAATGAGGAATCTCTCTGAAAATTACATGAAACTGAATCTGAATCAGTTAGATAAAACTATACCCAGGCTGCGCATTGGAAAACAATCCACAGGCAAATATTAAGGTTGCCAAAAACATTTTGTGTGCGCAGTACCTGTAAAAATGCTGTCGATTTGGACTAACCAATCAAACAATTCGGGCACTTCTGAAAGGATGTCGAGTGTCTAGCTAAAGGCATATATACACTTCGTTCATTTTCGGCGGATTAAGAACGATTAGTGCATACACACTAGGAGAGTCTTTAAAGTACTCCATATACAAGTTGATGTGTTTGTATAATATTTAAAATGAAACCTAAAACTATTGATATGACAGTGACAGCGGTAGTTCTGTTAAAAAAGCGTAAAAAAGAAAAGAGGAAAAAATGGTTCAAATGAATAAAAAATTAACCCTTCAAAAAGCAGGACCACTGTAATTAGTAATCTACAATTCGCACACCCGGTTGTCGCGTATCAAATACATGGCACGTGGTGATGTGGTGGACATCACGCATTGGGAAACCTTATTATTAACTCTTGATTATTGAGATAAATGAGTAGACACGGTTTTTCTTTTGCAGTTCCTGTGAACGTAATGAATTTTTGAAACCAAACTAGGAAAAGTTCCTTGGTGATCCACCCTGTTTCGTAGACTTCTGAATAAGCGCCAGGAGGAAGTCCAGTTTGAAATTCTTGTTGCATACGTTTCCTTGGGAATATCAACATGGGCGGGACATACAAATTTCAGCTGTGACAGAATTACCTCTTCCAGCTGATGTTAGGGTTTCGATCTGAGGACGTCCTTTTTTGGGAATTACTTTTGAGTGACCTTTTGGGTTTACCGTTAGACCCGTCTCATCGCAATTAAATACCCTATCCCCTGTCAGCTGAAGAGTGTCCACAACTTTCGAGAGAAGCTCGAAAAATTGTTTGGTTGCGACTCTATTAAACCCCATAGCTCGAGCTGCCGATGTTGCTTTCCGGCTTTCGTAGGCTTAGATTGGGGTGTCTATCCATAAAACCTCTTGCCCACTCTAATCCTGCTTTTCCATCCTTAAATGGATGATTAAGGTTATTGCGATCTGCCAAAGCAAAAGCAAGCTCTCGCAACTCATTCATTGTCAGACCAAATAGTTGAGCCTCTAGTTTAGTTGAGTAGTCAAATAGTTCGGCCTCTTGCTCGTCCGAAAAAACATCGGTATTTTTTAACGTGACGCTCTAAAGTCGTTTGAGGAACGTTAAATTGTCCAGCCGCTTTTTTGTATCCCATCGAGCCATTGACAACTTCTTGTACCGCTTCTTACATTGGTCTTCGATTCATTGTTGCCGATCCGGCTTCCTTTTGTAACGTCGCACCATTCTAATTTAATCAGAACAAACACGCAATTAGAACACGAGTAGATTAACAAATCAAAAATGTGGGGACAGAACGCGGCCCCATTCTGCCCCACACACAAGTTTTGAGGTTATCTAGTCATTGTAACCAAATTACTGCGTAAAACTTAAGGATACAAACGGAATTAACAGTCCATAGAACGTAGTGTAACATTGTAGAAGCAGCTATTAATTAAATGTATCTCATTTCTACTTACTTGCAGTAAAATACACGTTGAAAATTGCAACACGTATAAAAATTTACATACGACAACGAACTAGGCAACTTGGTGGGCACAACAGCTGTGATCTGTTGTATAGCAGTAGGGGACAACATGAGCACGGAGTTGAGCGAAATTCAGATAGATTGCAGTACTTATTACGAAAATAAGGGAGGTGCCCCGCTTTGCCTCATACCCCGTTTTGCCTCACGTTCCCCTACGTAAGTATTATTCGAACGCAAGTACCCTATTATTTAAAGCGGCTGAGGAGGCCGCCCGGCAAGCATCGAGTCGATAATTTAAACTCCCTACAACCAGGTGTTACTGCAGAATACGGATGCTAAGCTAAGCGGACCTAAGCGCATTCAAATGAAAAAAAAATTGTATTGGGTTTTAAGTTTCCATGTTTCTGTATGATAAATAAAATCTGCAGAAATGTTGCCTAGCAGTTTGATATTTTCTTGAAAATGTCGAAGAGTCCACTGTTTATTAAATATCAAAAATGGGTTACAGTTTAGCTTAAATAATAAGAATTATTTTTAGTTGCGAAGCAAGTCAATGCGGTTACTTCTAGTATCAGGAAAAACCTGGTTGACACAATTATGCATGAGGATGTTTCAAATGAAACTGATTCTGAGGATGCCAGTTCAGTTGGAAGAAACTCATAAAACTAAATCTGTAGTTACCTAGATATAAGAAACTAATATATGCACATTGACAAATTGAATTTAAATCAATTACTTTAAATTTTTGTCATAATTATCATGATGTTAACTCTAATAGTTTGCATAAAATTTGCAAGGTTTACTATGCACCTGGTACATTATCTATGGCAATTTATTAATAATTTAATATACTTTATGCTGGTAAGTGTTTCTATTCAACCATTTGGAGATCTGAAAAAGTTTCAAGTAAGCATAGATTCTATCTTACTTGAAACTATTTCACATCTCCAAATGGTAAGTGTTTCTATCCAACCATTTGGAGACGTGAAAAAGTTTCAAGGAGCGTAGATTTTATACTACTTGAAACTGTTTCACATATGATATCCAAATTCATCCAGAGTTTAATGAAGACGCATTTGACATTTAAATTGAATTGTGCTCAAAAATATCAGCTACGCTACAATATACTTAATCTAAATTTATAGAAGAATAAGTCTTTTAATGTCTCCTAATGGATTATTTGATAAACATACCTGTCGCTATTGAAGCGCATTTTGAGAGGACATCGTATTAAATGACCTGGCCAATTGAAGGAGCAGAGCATCTTTGCTTTATAAAAAATTTATTCAACAATTTAAATACAAATAATTACAGTCACAGTTAAGACACTTATCCCATTGTTAATTAACCGACGTATACCCTGCTCACAGCAATTCTTCCACAGCTATCTGTATTTCTGCGTCAGACTCAAAATGCCGACCTTTTAACGCCTTTTTCAGCGGTCCAAAAATATGGAAATCGCCAGGCGATAGATCCGGGCTATAGGGTGGATGCTCTAAAACCCTCCATTTCTTTTGTTGAAGATTTTCTTTTACACATTAGCAACGTGAGGCCTCTAGCATTGCAGCAAAATGATCCACGCGTAGGTTTTCCTGGACGTTTCCGTCTTATTGCTTAATGAAGCTTGTTCAAAGTTTTATTGTACTGATTTGTATTGGCACTTACTCCAGGTTCCTTAAGCTCTATCAACAAGGGACCTTCATGATCGAATAAATGTTAACATCAGCTTTCCTGCAGAAGGTTGTGCTTTAAACTACTGGATGGCTCGTAGTAATGGCACCAAGTTTCGTCACCAGCAACTATTGACAGAAGAAAGTCATCACCATTTTGGCTTATAGTCTGTGAGGTGTTGCAGAGATAAGCCCATTCGCAAACATTTTTGTTCATTAGACAAGGGACGAGGAATCCATTGCGAACAAACTTTGCTGTAACCCAGATTACGAACAATACTGTGGACAGACCCTACACTTGCACAAACAATTTCTGAAATTTCTCCAATTATTTTAGTGTTTCTTTATTTATTTATAGGCTTTAGATATTTTTTAGGACCTTGTACTCTAAAAAAAATTTTAAATAGTAACACCACTTTGTTACATCTCATTAAAAAGCTAATGCTATTCAGTAGTAGCAGCCTTTTCCCAGACTCGTTTCGGAAACAAGACTCAAAAGGTTCTGAAACAAATATTGTAAATAAAATTATACAGGACAATGGATTGGTAGAAGAAGACCCACAAAATAACCCCCAAGATTTCCCGATTTGACGCCATTAGACTTCTTTTATGGGGCCACTTAATATCTGTTGTCCACAAAACTCAGCCTCGGTCCATTGTACAACGAATAGTTCAGAAGTGCCTAGCTATTCCCCGACAAACCTTCCAAAATGTTCGGAGACAATTTGAGGGTAGATTTTACTGTTGACTAGAGAATAACGGAAATCATTTTGAACATATAAACTAATATTCTAAAATTTCAATTACAATAATTGGTTCAAAACCTTCCGAGTTCTTTTTTATTTTTTCCGAAACGAGTCGAGGAGAAAAAGTTTGATACTACTGAATAGCATTTTCTAAGAGCTTATAAATGAGGTATCACAAAGTGTTACCATTTGAAATTTCTTTTGGAGGTACCTAGAGCATAAGAGGTTGAATGCGGAACGTTACCTTACGAGTCGTTATCATTCCCCCTCCATGTTGTAGAAACGTTTTGTAGAAAAATGCAATGCCTGTTTTGCTTCCAGAGATATAACACATTGTACTTTGTTTAAATTGACACTCTGTATACAAGCTACTCCTTTTTACAGAAACAATGATAAATTATTGTAAATATTTGTAAAAAGTGAAATATATTGAAATTTACCCTTTTTGTGTGGAAGGTAAATAATTTGTCCGCTGATGTTAAATATTTAATTAGCGTCTCTTTGAATATATTAGACCAGCACTCTGTAACGAATAACGAGATTTGTACAAACCCTTCGTTTTCCACACCCTACAGTATTTCTATCATCTTCAAGATAATATTAGTATAACTCGAAGCATTTTCCTAGTTATTTTAATATGTTACATAAAATCTTTAAGAAAAATTTATAATTTTACACTATAAGCAAAATTTATTAATAATGTAAAACTTTACGCATTCAAGTCTAAAAGCAGTGAACACACATACCCTTTGCTCATAGTGGCGACTGTAGTTACAATTCTGTGTGTGACCTTTACGAACATCCACTGAGCTGCTGACTTAAACCAACAGTACACGCTCTCAAGCATATGCATCAAACTACGGACCTTTCTACATAGTTACATCAATCGTGCATTTAAAAAAAAGAAGTCGTATTCCGCATCTTTGAAGCGTAAAAAACTTGCTGAATAAAGACCTTTAAAATATTCCAGGATTCAGTCAACTGCTAATTTAGGATGAAATTTGTCAGCAGCAAAAATTCCGTCTACGTAAACAAAAGTTCCTTCGTCGGAGATTCGGAATGAAAAGTATTATTAAAAAAAGTTGACCCCTTTATTAGAAGTTATAAACTTATATAAAACCCTTTAAAATGTTTCCCCCAGTTAGACCGTCATTAATTTAGATTAATTCATGGACGTTCACAAATGTATATTACGAAACTACCCCAGCCTTTAAATTTATTTCCTTGTAGACTAATGTGATAATAGTTGATATTGTTTGTGTTACAGGTTTTTATTGTGCAACACGTGGACGTGTGCATGTTTTCAAATGGAAAATTCAAAAATGTGGTTGCAGCTGTGAACGGAAAAGACGACTGTCCAGTAAGCAGCGGTTCAACATTAACCCAAACCTACGGTTTAATTCCCACTAAGAGCACGACTAAAAACTGGATAGCTCTGGAAGATTCATACACCAAGACCGGCACTTCCTTGGCCTCTACTGTGACGAGCACCTCGGACAATCCCCAGGATCGAAACGTGTTCGCGATTTACGTAACGTATTATGTGAAAGTGAAACTAATTGTAAGTGTCATGGGAGGTGAACTATCGCTTAAATTACCCTTCACCTTAATGCATACGTGTTCAGAATTCGACCCCACGTGGACCAGGGAACTGGAATCGCCCCGCGTAGAAGCGCAGACGAAATCAACCGCTGAAGAAGTGAAACCAGAGAAAGACGGAACTTGAGACGAGGAAAAAGTGGTAGTGGAAATTAATAAGGAAGTTAGTGACGAATCCGGCTCGAAATCGCGGCGTGGGTCCGCGTTGCGGTCAAGCCGATCAGAGACAAAAAACAATAAACAGAATCTTGATGAAATAGTAACGGAGAAACGCGACGAAAGTAATGTACCTGTATCAGTTTCGATGCCAGACGGAAAAAAAACTTTGGAAAATAAAGACAACAAAGATAGACATTTTGGTATTCCTAGGGCTTGGTGTTGCTTGACTAGTAGACGCACTTCATAACAATCGTTTGTATGTCTCTAATTTAATTTTAAATTATTCTGTGTTGAATTCAGGCTCATCTGTTACCATGATATGAAATGGAATTGCGAAGTAATGAAAGATATTGACTGACTTCTGTAATATACTGAACTTCCTTGAAAACAGCACCAAGATTGATGTTAACGATTAGATGTTTTATATGCAAGGAATTAGCCTATGATATCTAGTCAATTAGCAGACGAAACGTGTAAATACTTGTACATATTATAACATCGTTTATCGTACATGTTATTTATCGTACATGTTAGGAAGGCTGAATTCGATAGGTGCCTACTTTGTATCACTGCAGAATGTTTTTTTAATTTCTAGCTCAGACTTTCTCAAATATATAACTGGGAGACTTGTCTAGAAATAATGTATCATATAAGTCTGCACTGATGCCATACATTCCAGGCAGTCGTGAAGCATAATACCCACGTGAACGCTAATTATGTGCAAGAAGGGAATTTATAACTAAGTACGTCATAAAATGTATGTAGTGCAGAAAATTACCAGCAAATAATTATTTACTAGGAAATGCATGCAACAGCTTAACATAGCCGTCTGTTTACATCAATTTAAGAACATCCTACTGTTAAGAAGATGCAATTCTGAATTTAGATGCTAAAACAAAATTTTAATTATACAATTTTCTCTAGTAACAAAATTAAATAGTATTTAAGGTACTGAAGCTACTCTAACTACACAAACAGGGTGGACGAATGCATGGAAAAGTTTATATTTACAGATTTTATATCTCTATTCTGTTACTATTTTTAGCTGTTTAGTGAAAAAGAAAATAACTTTTACCTGTATAACTGATTAAAAGTTTAAAGCAAATCCTAACTTAACAACAAGTCGTTTTAAAACCAGAGTAATAACAATCTTATTATTATTTTCTAACTATTTTGCTATAAGACTAATTGGAGCACCTATCTGGTTGTTCGCTATTTAATTTCCATAGTAGTTCTGCCATCAAATAGTAATAAAATGAAAAGTAAATTCTTTATCACGAAGTATTTGATAGAAGAAAAAATGTAAAACCGAAATACCATAGTAATACAAATGTTGAAGCTTTACACCCTGTTAAGGACTATAGCCCAAATTTAAAAAAATAGACGAACATTCCACATTTATACATAAAAAATTCTGATTAGAAGTCTTATCGATTGCACCACAAAATAAAGTTGTTAATACTTAACTATGTATTAAAACAACATGTTTTGAATTTGCAAATACATTTTTGATTTTTTGTAATATTTTCAAAAATCCCTAACAATTATAATACCGCAGGTTACATGCGTAACCAAAGTATCCCGTGACGTACAATCTGTAAAATATATCTTTCCATGCGTGTTACCTGTGATTCATCCACAAAGGAAACCTCTATATTACCAAATCAATACAAGAAAATGTGCAAGCGCTTCAGCTTCTCGAAATATTTAAAACTATTATGTCTGAAGGCATCCATTGTGTGAATAGCATACTGAATAAACATTTCGATATCCTCATACTTGTGATGATGTCACTAAGCCAAACCTTTACGTTATATTCCAATAAACATCTCAAAAAAATGGTTCCATTCCGTTCTTACATATGCAAATTTATTGTTACGTGTATGCAACGGATATTTCTGCCTAGACAGTCCCCATAACTGTTCACTGACAACGGTAAACAAAAACACTAAACTTGATTTCCAAATTACATTTAATTGTTTCTATTTTTAAATGTGTAATTTATTTAAACATCATGTCATGATTCATGATCCAGAGAACTGTGTATAGAAGATATTTTAAGCTGTATAGGTTTGAAATAGAGTAAATACAATTGTGATAATATAAAATTCCCAATCAATTAAAATTAGAAATTTAATAACTTTATAATTATTTACGTATGTGGGGGAACACTATTTTTCATTATAGAAAACTAACAATTCATTTTCAATATCAATCAAGGGTCGGCGTCATTTTCGAGAGATCAGGCCGCTAGAGTAACTAATTCGTGATGGCGGGCAAGTGGGTACAGACGTCATGTGACAGCGACACTTTTTTAGAAAAGGATTGCTTATAAACTTAGCTATGTAACTAATGACGCTATGTAAACGTTTAAGTCGGAAAGTGGTATATTTTTCAATCCACAAAATTGTCGAGGTTCCAGGTATTTACACTCCATTCAGTGCGTCAGCAGTCACTACCCTTCCGGTGCGTACCTACGAGCTATTGGGGTTGTGGTAGATTCTAGTAAACCACGTCACAGATTCACAATTATGTAATCAGTTTTGCTATTAGTGAAACCAATCGAAATGTGCAGAAAATTGATCTTAGTAGCAAATTTTAAATTTTTGGTCATGATAGTAAATTGTTTCCTAATTAGTCATAATTTTATGTTATGTTACTCAATTTCATATTTTATTGTTTATATAAGTGGATACTAAAATAAAGAACGATAAAAAGTTATGTAAGCTGAGCTAATAAGAAAAGTCGGATAAATGTAAATTATGCGACTTCGGCTGACAGAAAAAACTTGTGCGGTCATAAAAATAATTTTTCTGGGAATTGATATAATGGATTAGTAAAATCGACCGCCGCAATGGGACAATCAAGTTTTCTTAAGAAACATTACACGAAAGGTTCTAGAGGGCCGTAGGTTGCCGACCCCTGCTGTAAATTGACAATACACTAACTAACAATATTTAAAAATATAAATAAATACGCATTTTTTAGAATGTTTGTTAATTCCGTAAATCTACTAATCTTTTATAAAATTTTGAAAATAGGAAAATATAAAGCAAACTGAAACATACTTTGGCAATGTGCATAACGAACACAAAAACAGTGATATACTGAAAAATTAAATTGAATTATCATTCGGATTTATTTCTAAACATTTATATTCTGATATTAATTATTACATATAGCGCAATACCGAAAAATCCGCGCTCTAATCATTGATGATTAAAAAACATATAGGTAATACAAATTTCCTATCACAACAAGAACAGCTGGTAAATATTGCTTCGACCGTTGTAATTAATACATGATATCAAATTTTCTCTCATGTTTTTCTCCTCAATTTATGTTAAAATGTTATGGCAATTTCTCATTATTCGTCCTCCCTCCTTAAAAATTTAATGTAGCTTTCGTATTTTAAATATTTACATCCGTTTAATAAAGCAAGAACTGCTCTTTGGTAGATAAATTAAATAATTGCCTGTAATTTCATATTTCTCTTTGCCCTGCCATCCTCTATTCATATTATTATGCAAATATCCAATTCAGGATTTTAATATAAATTACAGGCGTATCATCTGCATTCCTCTTCAAACAATTACACAATTGTTTAAAATAATAACATGTGTGATAGCGTATAATATACGTTTGATCAGTTTTAGATTCGGAAAACAAACAACGGAAATGCACCTTCAAATCACATGCCAGATAACGGAGTATGGGAATCTGTAATATTTTCATGTTCAGAACAAGCAAAAAAGGAGAGATAATTGATTAGTTAATGTTTGGCAAACTCTTGTAAATTAACTGCGTTGGTTTTCGTGTTTTTAAATCCAGCAGCAAACACATTTTGGTTTTTCATATGGCTATTCTGGTAAAATAGTACTGTGTTATCAAGTCTTTCATCGTTCAAAAATGTTATTTGTTTCATTTAACTTGGCAAGATAAATACTACGCAAATATTGTATAAACAACTAATAATATTTTTCCAATTACTTTATATTGATTTTTGACAATTTAAATTTTATTTTATTAAAGTCATACGTTTCAAGAGTCGCAAATAGCAGTTCTGCATAGGGCAGATCAATGCAAGAGAAATAGCAAATTATGACTAGCAAATATAGATGTACACTAAGTAAATCTTAACCCATTCTCAAATTATCGATAATTATTTTATTGGTCACTCATATCAAACTGTCACTAGTAACGCCTTTCAAATTCGATAAACATAATACTAATTAAACAGGAGAATACAAATTAATATTGGAACACAACAACGTTGATGAAAGTACCACTAAATATGACCACAGTCTACACAGACAAAGGGAAAACCCCAATATACAATTCCTGAAGTAACCTTGTTGCTGAATCTGGTATGATTATGCGGTACACTGTTTTGTTACCTATCGCGTTTATGTAGTTTTGGTATCATTTCACAACAATTGCAATTATTTAATAGTTTTTACAAGCACGTAAATCGCAACACATGATTAAGTAAAGTATTTTAAAATACCTAATTCATCGTTCGATTATTTGTTTATTATATGGATATAAAGAAGAAGAAATATAATGTAAAGTTTGCAATTAATTAGAGTTCTACTCTTCTAGCTCCATTACCAAATGTTTTACTATTATAAACTATACGAAACAATCGATATTTATTCGTAATCCCAATCGAATTATCGATAGCAAACATATCCGATAGTTGACATCTGTACAATTGAATGGTTGAGCACATATTAAATTTATAGGAAAAGTATATCCATTGCAGATACATGTGCAGCATAAAAAAGTACCAACAAAATTATTGTTGTTTCCGGTCATAGGTCAAATGTGACCTTCATCTGATGTTTCATTTGAATTCGATTTTGGACTCATTGTTAAGAAGTTTAAGTAGTTAATTTTTATATTCGAACTGTACCAGTTAATTGCTACCTACAAAAATACAACGGACGAGCATAATATTGTCCTAGAAAAAATGTTTTAGAACCCAAAGTTACTATACGTTATTTTGTAAACACAAATACAATCATAAATACTGCTGTAATAAAACAAACGTAGTAACCTTGGTCCTCAACTACATTTAATCACCATGGGGGGGGGGGGTAATAATATAAGTAGTAGCAACGCTATGAAGATATTTACTAATGCGACCAAATACATTTTATAGGTTTTCCTCTTTTCGCAATATATCACTTAAATAAGAAAAATGTCATCTGCACAAAATTTTCCGTGGAAATACTGCTTAAGAGCAGACTTTTCTGAAAAACAAACCTCTAATATATGTCCAAATTTGCACTGACTGCTCAAAATGTGTATGTCGAAATAATCGTAATTCAAACTACCTTTATAGTAGGTATTAGAAGACTAAATTTAGGTAGTATCAGTTACGAATTTCATATACAGCTCAACACTAACGAAATGTTAAATGAATTAACCGGCTAAACATTCGTAAATGATAAAAATTTCCACAAATTTGCAAAAGCCATAATCTGGTAAAAAATTAGCAATTTCCGTTTTCACGATTTTCATTTCGAAATGTAGGAGCCCCTTTTTTCTGTGCATAGAAAGGTATCGAACTTTCCTTATTTTTGGCCAATTCGTACATGACAATAATTGTTAAAAAATTTTAAAATAGTAAATTACAGGAGTTTTTTGATTTGAAAAATGGTATTTTATAAAGCAGTTAGTAAGAAAAAATTTTATAAACTTCCCAAAAAGCAGTTTGTATTAGTGCTACAAACATCGTAAAATCACTCTGAGTTTTCAACGGAAAAATGTAAATCTTCGTATAGAAAACTCCTTCCTTCCGCATTTACTTCCAAACTCTGATATTGGATAAGGCATAGTGCGAATTTCCTTGAAAAAATAATAATTTCCTTACATACTGCGATTTGCCTCTTACGCTTCCTTTGTTGTTTCCACTCAATGTTTATCGGGCGGTTCAAAGGGAATGTGTGAATTTCCCCGAAAAAGTAATAATTTCCTCACATACTGCATTCCTGTTACGCTATTCTTGTTATTCTGACTTCATTGTTATTCTACGATTCAAAAGACCACAAATACATATAACAAAATATTTTTGCATATAAATATTACTATTTTTGTCGGGCTAGAAATGTTTTTAAACGTTTTAATAAAAGGGGTGTTTAAAATAATAGCACTGATGTAAATGTGTTTAAAACAACATGTTTTTTTATCATGATTAAAACAGTCTTTCGAAAATACGCACGGTTGTCGTAGAAAATTTACACGCCTATAAGCTTTATAAAATATATAAATAATAGAATCGCATGCATTAAATGTAATCGTACTGGGTGGATCTCTTTGACATAAAACACTTACATAGTCATTATAGACATTTCATAACTTCAGGTACTACATACGCATTAAATAGGAAAACTTACATATTTACAAGCTTGTAAGTTTGGTACAGGTAAGACTGTTAAGTGTTTTTGCCTATCTTAAAATTAGTAATGGATTTATCAGTAATTTAAATCTAAAAAGTTTTATTTTATATTTCTCTAATACCTACCAACAAAAACAAGAGCTGGCATTTTAAATATCTTAACTATTTTAAATTTTGGTTTTACTTACCCATAAGTAGAACACAATGTTCACAACGAACACAATGCTACCAAGTTAAGAAGTTGACAGGCTTGAGCTAGTATGTACTTGGTTAGCTGATATTTTAGAAGTAAATATCAACTAAGCGCTGTGATTATAGCTGTAGCAGACTTATTAAACAAATAATCTGCCGAAAGTGAAATCTTCGCTCGATACCTTCGAATTTCTAGTATACACCAATGTAATATGAGTGAATGTGCCGTTCAATAGCAATTTTTTCTACTCATTTTGTATAGTAACAATATATTATTTTTATCGGATTATTAACTGAGCATATCGCAGGGTAATGTGAGACATACAACAAATTTACTAAACAATTCTTAGTTTAATCCTAATTGCTGATTGCACAACATGTGTTGTCCATGATTTAGTAGACACACGTTTTCGCTCTCTCTGAAAGGTTGATGGCGTGTATGGTAGAAAATATTCATACTTTTATTTGTAACAGCATTTTACAAGTGTGCGTAAATGATTAGCGCCAACTGAATTTTTCAGAAAACTAAATAAATAAAAGTTTGTGAACCGTTACAACATATTATTAAAAATATCCTAGGAGTAGTTTGTTATTATTATCTGGTGTTTCAAAATAAATGAGTGTTTCAAGGAAATCTAATACCATTTATTAAAGGAAGGTTAGAACAGAATAATTTACGATGTGATTATCATAAAACTTCTGTATATTTAGACGTTCAAAAATTTAGTTGTGTTCATTCATTTGCGATCTTTCAAAAACTGGCGGGTGATACCAAAACATCTATAAATTGCTGTAATAAAGTTAATATCCATTTCTCATAACATCTTCAAATTTATCCTGTATTATAAAATTTTTGCATATTAACATTTTGGTAAACAAACATAGTTAAAATGTGCTAAAGTAGCATATAGGAAGTAGTATGTCCCTGATTTCAGAATACAGTCCGATTGGACCTAGGCCTCCCTTTTTCTTCTACTCCATTCCTATTTCCGGCTACACTATCCCAATTTCGGATATGTGGAAGTTGTGCTGCATAGAACTCTAACATTCCACATTCCCAAGATCATATCTTTATCTCTTTTTTTAGTCGTCCTCTGTGTAGCCATTCAGTCCGAGGCAAAATTCGTAACTGTAGATTTTTTTCGGGTACAGGGTGTAAGCCCCGGGGTAGTTAAGCTCCACGCCCAACCCCCTTTTCGGATGACCATTTGCTCAGGTACCTCGGGTTTGCAAAGCCCGTGCTAGCACTAAAGGGTACTGACCCCTGAGGGATATACGGCGACTAGCAAAGATATTATATTTAACCTGATTAATTTTATGGACAATGCCTGAGGTCCGGTAGGTCATTGTCCGAATACATACGTTTGCCAAAATGTCCATTCGGTCATCTATTAATGATATTGCATCTATGAAAACTATTTGAGAATAGTGTATTATTCAACGAGCAGTAATACAGACAATAACTCACGCGGATGTAGTTTGCAGCACGAGCCGCAGACGAGTGATGTAATCATCCAAGTGTGTTATTTAAATTACCCCGAGTTGAATACTATACTTTATCTAGGACTAGTAAATTGGATTTCCCTATTTAATTTTATAATTTTCATAAAAATTGTGAATTAGTATTGTGACATTTCAAATTTATGGCAGATATAATTTTGATAAATGTATTTATTTTCATTTTCACTGCATTGATTTTCTAATGTTTTAGTTGCACGTTCGTAATTGGTTATCAAGGTGTGGGGTAATAAAAATTCTATTTTGTGAGTGTTTACACAGTGTTACACGCTAAACAGGTATAGGTACCATTACTTGCACAAACGTAGTTGAATAATGTATGTATAACGTAATAGGAGTGCATAAATAAATATATTAGGACTTAGAAATATGGTCTCACTTTCGGGCATATTTCGGAAAGTATACATTTCAAGGTGCTAATAATTTTACTAACTTTTTTAATTTAGAGTTCCAAACCTTGCACAAAATACGCATAACGTCTGGAGGATATGCACCTAGCAATTGAAACAGTTGGAAATAGTGACATATGATATCTTACAGCAGTAGTATAGTCTTGTAATCTAAAGTCATATGTCATTTCAGTCAAGAATGGTATCTACAATTACGTACAGAAGAAACATGTTACTTTCCTAATAATTTTTGATAACCATGCTGATAATTTTGAAATATTTACCAACTTAGACACAACCTTCCTGATACTGATGCGGTTGTTGATTGCCTATTTGACTAACACACAAGACATATAAACGTCATTTTAGGCACTCGCTATCCTTCCTTGTGGCATATTCTGTGTATTTACATAACTCTTTAAGTACTCGTTCTAAAAAAAAAGTAAAATTTATGTCATTTTTTTAAAATTCATTGAACTATCGCAATATCTTGTGTTATGTATTTTGGGATTCCTACGCCTGGAATGATGGGCTCATACTCTCTCGTGAATCTCCCTGTATAGAAAATTACTTTTTTAAAGATGTATATTTTTACATGGTAATTAAATGCTGTTTAGATAATATGAGCATACAAGTTCTGTTATGTTAAACACCCCAAACATTTCCAACATCTCCAGATATAAATAAATATAATAATATATTTTAGAAATACGCAAACTTCTGTGTTCATATTTGCAAAACTGTAACAGATAGAAAGTTATTGAAACCTGTATAGTATTTTTAATTAAAAAATAGATTACATTTAGCATTACATAAAACTCATAACACATTGCAAACCAAACTTTGCTCTACGTTCCAAAATTCGGAGGTGCGAATCTTGAAGCCGTTTCGTTAATATGCATGTATTTAAAAATTACTGTTTGGTAATTAGTTGATTACTGTACTTTCACTCTATCAATACTTCTATTCCCTTGAAAATGAAATCCGTAATACAACTTTGCTCTCGCAGTGCAAACGGATTCAACTTCAAACATTAAACGATGATAAAAGGTTGTTCACCCTAATCATCGATTCGTTTGTGAACTTTATAAGGATTCCAAAGTTCCATTTAAGTATGTCATTTTCAACTTAGGGTATTAAACTTGGATCCTAGGTACACTATGACTGATATTCATGGCTCTGTAATCCTTTAGAATCTTCTTTTTATGAGATAACACGCTACGTATTATTTCCGATTCGGTGTACCGCATCAGACGCTAAGGCCCAGTGGAACTGCGTAATGTATTCCCTTGCGGATGGTTAGGTGAATAATCAATCGAAACTGTAAATGATGGCTACAGTAACCACAGAAGTTAATTCCCAGTAACACAAAGGTTGGATTCCGGCCTGTTTTTACGGTTATTTGCTGGTAATTTTTTTTATTTTGTGTGCGTTAATATACATTTTCCGCTGTTACAGCTTGTATTAGCAACATTAACGCCATATCATAATTAAAACAAATGCGTTTTTCTAGTTTCCAACAATTAATTGATTTGGCTTAAAACATAACTTTGTAATCATGATGGGGTGTTGTTCTGAATTCTTATAACATTTGTTCCTGTAGGAAAATCGTCTATTTCAGTAGGTAATAGTTGTACCTACGTATTAGAATAAGAACCGCACCAATGTGTAAAAATCGACACTAATAATAACAATTTTTTTGCAAGTAACGAGTAACGATATTGCGATATTAATCCTAAATTAATAGAAGATTATGTGCACGTTACATGTTACATGCAAATTATCGTAGTTATAATAAGTTATGTGTTACTATATAGTTTTATATTGTACATACATAATATTCATAGTTTATAAATAACTGTTTAAGCGTACCGACTGAAACGAGAAGAATTTCATAACCTTCGTTAGTATTTTTCTTAGGGTTCTAAAGTTTGTAATACAAGGAAATGGAACAAATAAATCAATCATATTAGTAATGTAACAGGAACTTCATTCTTTTCTATATCGTCTTTATAGGCACATTATTATTGTTAACTCATTAAGTCAAAATGGATATCGAAAATTGTTTAGCATTTTGTAAAGTAAGTGTAATTAGGCAATGTGAAGCTGAAGGATTTTGTAATTGATTTTGAACATTAAATAATACGACAAAATGCGCATGTTAATTGAAATCGTTATTTGGCCGGTCGAGCGCAATGTTGCATTAAAAATAAATTATTCATTGTTCAACCAGCATTTTAACAGCGTGGTTATCCCGATTTCATAAAAAATTTAGACGCAGAGGTTTGAAGCAGAAATGGGTTAAATTTAATAAAATATAGACTGACGTGGACCCTGCGAAAAGAGCTGGGAGCCAGTAACGAACCTATAAAATATAAATGGAAGCCGAGATTTCTACGCTTCAGATTGTTCAGAAAGTGGAGTGGAAAAAGGTTTTACATTTTGCATAACAATGCTCTTTTTATAGCCCAGAGAGGAATAGATGTCAGATTTTGAATGTTTTTGTTGCAAATCATTTAGTTTTGACCATCATTTTTCGATATATGTGTAAATCGTTTAAAACTAATACAACTGATTTCCATCATTATGTGACTGTTATGCGCAAGTGTGGTGAATAAATGTTTGTGCTATAATTACATTTTCTCGTTTTTGTGCAACATTCTGAAAATGTTTACACAAAATTACTGTAAAATTAGGTGGTTAAATATTTACAAATTCTATTTTCAGAACGCCGTGAGGCAACTTGCTAAATTTGTAGTAAGGAATCCCGTTTTGCAAATGTTTGACAGAAACTCAAATACGAAGAAATGTTAATCCGTGAAAATTGAAGTTTGTAAATAATTTCTTCGTTAAAGCTGCAAGTCAATAAAGGTAAGCAATTTCACATATTAGATATAAATAATGATATTTGTTACATGACCAGCAAAAACCTTCATTCGTCAAACTAATGTTAACAAGGTGAATCACGTGAATGACGAATGCAATTCAACCTAATTTTGTAGTAACTATAATCTTTGCTTGCATGTATAAACATATTGTTTCCAAAAAAGAATTTTAGATTTCGTGATACACTCAAAGACAAATCCTTGTCTTATAGTACGCAAACGCTTTTAAAGTAAAGACATATAATTGTACAATATCCACTAAAACCGAAAGAAATAGGCTTTTATGCAATTCTTGTTTAAACTGTTGATTCTTAAAAACCATTTTGTTTATATTTCATAGTTCTCTGACGATATGAAAATTCACAGACTTGACTTGAAAAGATCACCGACATGGTTTGTTGTATATCCTCAACATTATTTGAGATATATATTTAAGAAGCACAAATGAAGAGGAAACAAAAATGTTCGAGGATGGAAATACCGCTAGAGAACACAACCATGATAGTTAACAATTTTCAGACGAGCAGCAAGATAAAATAAACGTATGCGGTGTGGGGACTCATATTGAACATCCAAGACCAAATATTTGAACATTGGAAATACAATACATAATTGGCAACTAGACAACTCAAAAGAAATAGAAACCTATGAAGGTTACAAATGCTTGGGGATGATGTTAGACAAAACCCGTAAGGATGAAAACGAAATAAGAGGAAGAATAATACAGGCAAGGAAAGTGATAGGGTGTCTGAATAGAATCCTATGGATCAAGCGTATAATAAAGCATCGAAAACACAGTATATACCACAGAATCATCAATAGTATGGATCGGAAACATGAAGAATCAAAGATATAAACAAGAAAATGTTATAAGGAACTAAAATGGACGCACTAAGAAAATCAGCA
>JABXWE010056662.1:0-11227 GCA_014611495.1 Limonius californicus | reverse complement strand
CTAGGGAGTTTTTATAAACACTTATGGCAGCACTGACAGGTGGCTGAAACTGACATTTCAAACTTTCAAATTCAAATCGAACTACCAACATCGTAAAAAAACAAACTAAAAACAGTACGATTATAGGCCTCCTTAACGTACTGTTTTTAAGATAAAACAGTGCGCTTAGAACGGCTTTATAAAACCGAAATAGAAAAAGGTATTTAAAATGTCGTTCGTATGCATGTTGGTCGTAGAATACGGTAACGTATTCAAATATTATATCTTCATCATCTTCGTCTTCTTCTTCGAGTGCTTTATCTCTTACGAGACCTAGCGATCTTCTCCCCTAGGCCTGTGTTGCGCGTTTAGAGTACCACAGACATAAAACGACTTACACCTTAACGTTGGCTCCGAACCACGAGAGGTGTCAATACTTCTACTCCAGAGAAGATGTACTAGGCAGAATACCTCGCTGGTTTGCCTTTGCGAGGGAGAACAGCCGTTAAAAATTTGTGTTCCGGTACTGGGAATTGAACCCAGGGCCCTCAGCGTAGAAGTCTAACCCGCTAACCTCTAGCCCACAGCCGCCTCTTCTACTTCAAATATATTTTGGAAGTATTTAAAAATAGAAACCAATTGATGAAATAAACTACGAGAAACTGTACTAAAATAACTCGTGCGTTTCAACGAGAAGAAAAGATGATTAAGGAAGGAAACGAGAAAATAGGAAGTCAAATATTCACTATAAATATTCTTCTATTTTTATTCTAGTTATGTAATTTAATGCGTGATTTTAAATAAACGTTACCATACTGCTGTATCTTTTAAGGATGCGGTTATGCTAAAAAAGTAAATAAAAAAAAACTACCAACAAACTGATCGTTCTGGCGAATAAAATGACGTGTGTGTCCCTCGATCAACTACATTGGGTTAGACGTCTCTTTTTAATAGAGTGCACATAATCGGCTGTTCTCCCTTATTGTTCAGTTGTAGAAGGTAAAGAGAGAAGATCAGGCAAATACTAGCTATCAGATTCGACGTGCGTCCCAGCTTAAATTAGCGGTCCTGTTGCTTTGAGATGTTGAAAACCATTATTATACCTACCAAGTAAAAAAGGATTTTCTGTCGTTTTAGGAACACATGTTTATAATGTTTTTGGTCAGTTCTTCTCTACATATTTATAGCTGTTTTCGATATATTATATTACGCAAGGTTTCCTTTAAGTTCGAATTACCGTTTTTTTCTTTATTGTAACGCAACGTCGATAAAACGAACCTATCCGTATTTTAATTTTTTGGCGCGTAGGTACGTCGTTTGAACCGGAACAAAAAGCTAGTTTACAATCAAATTTTTGGTATTCACTACATTTCTTCGCTTAATTGTAATAAAAACTAAAAGTAGAAACAAATACATATGGCTACCTTTATTTTCGATTACTGACTGTATTGAATTATGTAGCTAATTAGAAAAAACAGTATAAAGCTTTATTAATTAAAAAATTTCCGTTTTTTCGTAAGATAGTACATATTACCAGGAAGTGCTTTCCTAGGCTACTAGAGATACCCAGAATTTGCTTATGTGGATAGTTTTACTGTAAGGGGACCGCCCTGGTAGTTCAAAAGTAAATGTAATACTTTATTACGGCAAAGCATTCTGTTGATTTTCCCGCCTTTCCGGGCCTTAGGGCTCTACCTTTTCGTGACAATTCCTCCTCGCACAAGTTCAAAGATGTTAGCCACCCACCCTATAGCCTGCTTTAGCCCAGCATAATATTTACTTATTAAAAAAACCGTCAATTAAGGGATAGACAATTTCTAGACAGTTCTCAGTATTTTGAGTCCCAAAAAAAGGTATATTTTAAAGGCCTGAAATTGTTGCAAAAGAAATAATTCGTTACGTTGCTATTTCTCTAACCTACATAGCTAAAAAGGTTTGGAACTCTCTCCGTATGAACTTTATATGTAGCCGAACAATTACAATCCTGGGTTTACTATACATATATTTTGATTAATATTTGCACTACATATTAGTAAAATCTTTCTAGAATCATACAGTTTATGAAATATATTTAAGGGGATCCTAAACTGACATAGCAATTCAATATTAAATGTAATCTATTACATCAGTAAATCATTATATTGCTTTTCCTGTATATGCTAAACCTGGATGCTGGTAAGCGAACTGGAGCCAATGTATAAGGCAGTGTGTATAGCATACAACTAAAGAAGTTGGCTACAGAATCGAAGACTTGTGATTTTAAGAATATTAGATACATCTTGACACTGGCGTTATGTGCATTATTTTATTGAAGGTTGGTAGTTTATAGTAAGGTGAAAGAATTACACTTAATGAAGTGCACATATATTATTAACATAGGCTGATTTTACCGTATTTCTCCTCTAGTTTTAGCAAATTTTTCATCTTCAGTTTTTATGATTTTCGAACAATGTTTTCACCTAATTTCAATCTTGGATATGTTGTCTACTAGCTTAAAAACAGCATATTGGTAGGTTGCTTATTAACGTAGCTGACAATAGAAAACGCTTATCGTAGGTATTTAATGAAGTTATTATAAAAAAAAACTAGAGTGGTCAGATATTCTATTTGGCATGTTTTGTAAATGTAATTGTTGAAAAAATCTTAATCTGAAAATTACACCATTGAATACGCCACTGCCTGGCTGTACATGCTGTTAATGTTTACCAAATTAGTTGATGTAGCATTAAACAAGTAAAATTTCAAATAACCATATTCTCAAATATGATTTTCGAAATTAGAATGTTTGTAAGGATTATTTAGATCAGTATTCATAACAATGTTAAAATTACAAAAATATAGGGCAGGAGTTTCAAATGTTTGACAACAGAATGTTTACATGAAAAATGCCACCCTACTGCAATTCTTGAAAGCTACAGAGGCCCTTCTTATGCAATAACAATACGCTATTCATAATTATCAAAAATTATAAAATATGTACGAACACATGAATACTGCGATAGGGTGCATACAAATTTCGAAACCCCACAAGTTACTCCCTGCTCATGGGGTTGATAAAAATTCAAATTACGTTAAAGTGACCTAACTGGACTGACAAATTTCAAACGTGTATTTCTAAACATTTCAACATTAAAGAACTGCTTTTATCGGCACTGTATAGTTTACAACATGTGCCCTTATTGCATAAAGTAATTTTTAAGACAGTATTTATAAAAATAGGTATTGTGTGTGGCAGTATGACCTAAATTAAAGCACGTTTGAATCTTGTAGTACTAAACGAAGGCTTCCTGGAAAGACATTTGAGAATAATATCTGGAATTTTTGACAGTTATTGAGTCAGCTTGGAAATTTGAATAATTGGCAATAAAATTCACGAACCATTAAAAATAATATAACTAGATTACATATCAAGTTCATAACATCCATTAGCCTTGATACATAAGTAACACGGGGCTTCCCCTAAAATTGGTTAAGATTAACACCACATACTAACTAAGCAATATATTTTTCCCTATTGAATAAACTGATTACTTTTTGTCTTAATTTCAGCAAATTGTATTTTTGATTCCAACGGGAGGGCCTCTTCAAATTTTTTATATATCCTTGAAAGCTTTTAAACATCAACAATATATCATTTTATAATTCTATAGGATCCCTTAACTCCTGTCATTAGCCAATGATTTGTGGTCTTTTATGGGCTCCAAAGTACAGTAAATATCTGAAAGCAATACCCTCCGACGGTTTACCTTTCTAATTTTCAGCGGCTTGCTGCGAATTCCTAGCGAACTGTCAATAAGGCCGGCGTCAAAACGGTCAATGAAATCTCTATAAAATGCCACCGTGGAAGCGAAAGACACTTGATAACTTTGTCGCCACGACAGAGCTGTCCCGGTTTTGGATAACTTAGTTTTCAGGGTGTCGACTTTCATAATCTGCATGTGAACTCAGTTCAAGTGCTTCCGAGAAAGTTAAATTTATGAGCTTTCAGGGGTTCTGCGCTGCATGCGAAGAGGTTGTACAAAGAAATTTATTAAAGAGCTTCCGACGTTTCCGTTCAAGAACTACCGCTGGACACTGATGGATGCAACCAAATGTTGCCATTTAGACACTGATGAAATCCTTATTTTATTTTCAGTTTGTAGTGTTTATTTTGTTATTTAAACCAGCTTGCTTCATCTCAACACTGACAATGTATAGTTTTCTACAATAACATAAACAAATCTAAATGTTTCGGTTTATTAAAGCATGCCAAAACGGTAATTTTGGTTGCTTTAACGATTATAAATCGCATATGGTATTGCAGATTAAACGACATGAGTCGGATTCGCAAAATCAACAACATAATTCCGAATCCACCCTTATGGCGTTGAAAATAAATAATCTACCACCATATAAGTGCTAAATAATCAAGCTCAAGCAATTAAACCATTTGAGGCAATTATTGTTCTAAATAAGGCTGAACAAACAGCCCCTACGTTAATGAAGTGAGGTATTTTGCAGTTTTCAGTTCTCATGTCATTTTCAGGCGCCCTCCCACGCGCTGACATTATTACCCGCATGCTGTTGGTTTGCCTTGGTCGGTCCGATTGTAGTTGGATACTGGGCCGAATCTCAGGTTACCTACCTAGCGAAATTTACAACGAATCCCATATCTGATGGACTAAACAGCGGGTTTCGCGTATTGTTCTTCAGTTGGGTTCGCTCCTTTTGTTTTTGAACATTTTTGGTCGAGATCGCAGGATAAGGAGTTCTAGAAATTTCTTAATTGTTTGTTTTTCTTTGAAAGTTGGCTGTACTTCCTCCTGAATCATTTCGGGTAAGTCGTCTTAAGATACTCGAGATTTATGGATGTTTAGTACGTCCCTAATATATGAAACATTTTGAGTAGTGGTAAATGCCTTTCTGGCATTAGGGCATTGAAGGCCATGATTTCAATAGTACCCATAAAAACGATTTTTTGATATATAGGAAAGTTGAATCAAAAATGGTTAATGAATGGGTAAGGTTTTAGAATAGGAAATCAAGACAAAGATCAAGGACTGACATCAAATGTATTGTCTGTACAGTATGATCAACGCAATTTTCGATAAAGGTTGGCGGTAGGAAATGAAATGTATAATAATAATAATAATAAATATAATAATAGAATTGTATAGGTTTACTTTAACCGGATCTAGCTATCACTGCATTATAGTTTTTGTTCCATAACTAAAACATTAGCAACATTTAACTTCTCAAGAAGAGTTCGTAAGGCAACATCCAAATTTCTTAAAACAATATTCTCTACAATTGAAACATGTTTTCAAAAGGTAGTTCATTAAAAATAGGAATTCGTAAGCGTTGCCACAGATTATAAATATTCAAAAGTTATATAAACTTTGGAAGCCTCTTACCACCACGATAGTTAGAACACCTAAATACATATTTCGGCAACTAAGCTGCCATCTGCAGTAGTAACTTTGGGCTAACTAAAATAATTTGGCTTAGGAAAACTGCTGGGGATGGGCCTCCAGCGAGCCAACAATTGAAGTCCAATGTTTAACTTGGTTGAGGAATATCTCTGGAGATAGTCCTTCACTAAGCCAACAATTCAAATCCAATAGATATTGGATTTCAATTGTTGGTGGAGGACTCCTCAGCCAAATTATTTTAGTTAGTCCACGTTCTTATGTTCTAAATATCGTAGTGGTAAGGAGTTTTCCAGAGTTTATATACTTAAACCAGCGTCTGCAATTAATCCTATTCAAAAGTTAGTTGAACTTGTAAAGAAAGTGTAAAAGGTTAGTGTAAATAGTTTTAAAGTTTATCATGGTTTACAAATGTCTATTTATTATTTTTTTTAGTATGTTTTAATGTAATATCAAAAGGCTACATCAAGCGTTATGTGCAATAATTGTGCATTCTTTTCACTGTATTCCGTTGTGATTATAAACACATTTTTTAGTTCGATGGAATGAAATGAAAACTCCAATTTAGCGATACCTAGAATCTCTGTGCAGTTTTATTTAATTAACGTTATGCTAGAACTCTTATAGAATCCGTTCAAGTTTGTTAAGCAATTCAAATGCCTACTTGAACCAGGTGCGTAGGTAGGCGAAGAAAAAAGCCGTGGAAAAAAGCCTGGAAAAGAAAGCCGCGGAAAAAAGCCGGTGGAAAAAAAGCTGGTGGAAAAAGAGCTAGTGGAAAAAAGAGCCGATTCCATAAATGCTTGCTAGCTTGATCAGTAATTTTAATATTTCTCACAAAAAGATTGAACTTAAATAAACTTCCTTAATTGCTTAAAGTTTAAATAGTAAACACAAACACTTAAGCACTGCAAATGTAACATAGACTACATAAGGTTAAATAATTTGTTCTGGGAATATGCGGGTGACGTCGGATGTTTTCTCTCGGCAGGGGGCCACACTATTAGATTACGTGCCAATTAATATATTAGATTAGTATAAGTTTACTCACCTTATATACAATACCTAGGTATTTAAGTTACATGTAAGTCTCTACATTATTATTAATATTATAATTTTTAATGTGTATATAAACAGTTTGTCTTCTGACATAAAAGATTAATATAGAAATTATTGTAGTAGTTGTTATTTCTTTTAATAACATGTTCTCACACTCTTTTATTTCTTTTCAGCTTTTTTGTCCCACTGCTGGGCATCGGCTTCTTCTCTACCACGTGCGTTTCCTTAGCGCTAAGGTAAAAACACGGGGGACCTACAATTTAACGTCGAATCCGAACGACAGAAATTCCAGAGAAGGTTTTTAGCATTAAGATGCTACTGCTGCAAGCTGGATTGGGAAATTGTGTTAAGATATCTTGCATAATATTTAACTTTTTGCCATTGTTCTAATCTCATGGCGTTAGTTACAATTGAGTTAGTCTGTCACTTTTTTGCACCCTAGAATGGGAATGGGACTTTTTCTATGATTTCTTACTAGTGGATCAAATATCTACAAATGATTGTTTTTTATGTTTGTATTTAGTTTAAGTATACCACAGACTTTTTTCCCGGCTTCTTTTTCAGCCGGCTTCTTTCGCAGTCGGCTTTTTTCTGTGGTTTTATTCGGCGACTTTTTTTCCAGGCTTTTATTTCTGGATTTTTCCCGCGGCTTTTTTCCAGGCTTTTTTCCAGGCTTTTTTCCAGGCTTTTTTCCTGGCTTTTCTCCTGGAGATTTTTTTCCCGCAGCCTTTTTTCTGGGTTTTTTTCCTGATTTTTCCCGCAACTTTTTTCCTGTTTTTTTTTTCCCGCGGCTTCTTTTCCAGGCTTCTTTCCTGGTTTATACTGCGGAATTTTTTTCTGGCTTTTTTCCTGGTTTTTTCCGGGCTTTTTTCCCGCGGCTATTTTCCTAGATTCAGATGCGAAAGATTGCAATAAACCTATAGAATGGTCTCTATGAATATTAAGTCACACAATTAGAAGTAAATATTCAGGCTAGAATTACAATAATTATAGTAACTAAACAATGCTTCCATAACTATTAAGAAATGGAGAAGATGTAAAAAAGATCTAGAAGAGACGTAGGTACATCCAAAAGTAGATGTAAAACGCTGATGAAGTAGAAAAAGTAGTACAACTAATGCCGTTAAATTATTAAACTGTATAACTTAAGTAAAGATACAGATTTTGTTTTTCGCAGTGAACACTTAAAGAATATTATGTTGACTATACTGTATAACCTCACTTGTTGCTTACCTTCTATTATTTCGGAGAATGATGTGCTACCTCGTTGAAATCCGTATCAATCAAATGAAAACGATTGGAATTATTAATATCGGACGAGAAAAACAATTAACACTAAATAGTATTAAAGAACTTTGAAACGGAATTTTAGAAACATGCTTTAAAATATTTACATATTACCTAGATTTTCGAAGCTAATACTTAACTAAATATTGAGTTTGCCAATGCAGCCGTAAACGCCTTTAAACCATTTGCTGGGTTACAATACCCTGTCATAAATATGCTGCCTGCAGTTTTGAAACCGTTATTTGGGTGCAATGTGAGAATTTTTCAAAAAAGGTCAACTGGTTTTGGATGTTGCTTGGGGTATTGTTGTAATATATTTAATTTTTATGGTGCTCGGCCCATCTTAAAATTAAAACAAGAGACTTGTTTGTATAAAATACGAATAATTTTTATCTAATTTTATTGAAAAAATGTATGCAAAAGGAAGTTAGTTTATCACAAAATATCATTTAAAAAAGCTTTACGTATGCGTTATCAAAAATTTTGCATGAAAAACAAATAGGTGCTAGTTATTTTCTTATATGATTTTAAATTTATCTTTTGTTAAAACAGGATGCATTCCAAACCATTTTTGTTGCACTTTGATTTCCAACAAAATCGGAAATTGGCTTTAATCCATACGAATATAATCATTTCCTCACGTGGAAAAATTCATTAATTTTATGAAAATTTTCTATAGCCAAATATTAAATATACTCAGTGACATGGAAACCGCAAACACCAAGAAGGGGTAGGAATTTTTTGACCAAAGTTGGCAGAAACGTTTAGCTACTAAAAGGTACCAATTAATTAATTTTAAAGAAAAAGAACAAAATATAAACATAATTTTTATTAATAATGGGTTGGTCCCCCCCCCTATTGGTTACACACCCCCCACTCTTCGTGGCATCGATTGTAGCAGATGGTCAATTTCCTCTTGAGGTATTGTGTCCCAAGCAACCTGTAATTCGTGCTGTAGAGCTTGCAGCGTCTGCGGCGGATGCAGCAAGTTCCCCAGTCTTCCCCCCTTAATGTCCCAAACATGCTGGATGGGCGAAAGATCGGGAAATCGGTGTGGCCATGGCAAGAGATTGACATTATAATAATAATAATAATAATAATAATAAACTGTCTTTATTGATTAAGATACACCAGAGAAAAATAAACAAATTCTTTGATAACTAGGGCGAAGTTCAGTTTATGGAGAAATAATAATCCATAAACTGCTCTCCCACTTAACCCTAGAGGAAGGAAAAGACGGAAATAATAAAAAGAGAGAGAGAGAGAGAAGAGGATGAATGAGAAAGAAGAAGAGAATAATGAAGATGTAGGTAAGGGGAAGAAAATGAAAACGATGAGTGTATGACAATACACAGCGAAAGAGGAGAACTGCACATCAATCCATTTTAGAATTCATTAACTACTGCGTTGCAAGAAGTAATCTCCCGAGCTGAGATCGAAACCTGGGCAGAGGTAGTGACTTGAGATGCAAGGGTAAATTGTTATAATTGTGAGCTATTTGGTAAGAGAAACTTCGCTTACCTAGTTCAGTATAATGCATAGGAATACTTATATTGCCCCTGAATCTCAAATTTAGATTATGTACATCGGTTCGAAATCTGATTTTATTATACAGATACGGCGGGGTTTTGGTAAGTAGAATTTTATGATAAAGACATGAAGCATGTAAAGAGCGCCTATTAAACATGTTTAACCAAGAAACCTCTATTAGTTTGTGTGTAATTCTTTCGTATTTTCGTATACCAAATATTAGTCGTAAACATGCATTCTGGAGTTTCTGCAACCTGGCAGTATCTCGAGAGTCCAGGCAGGAACCATAAACAACGTCACAATAATCAACTTTTGATAAAACTAGGCTATTGCATAATACAACTTTAATTTCTTTGCTCAAAACATGTCGGTTATAGAAAATTTGTCTGAGGTTACAGTAGGCACTTTGTAAACATTTTGACACGTGCTGCTTGAAGCGCAACGCAGAGTCGAGGGTTAGTCCCAGGTTTTTAGCCGTTTCATGTACAGGGAGAATGCTATCCTCTATTCTAATTACTACCTCCTTCGCGGCCCGGCTTACATCATTCCTTCTACCAAACAGCATTACAGCTGATTTGCCAGCATTTAATTTAAGCGCATGCTCTTTTGAGATATCGACTAATTTTTGCAGATCTTGATTTATGCTCTGACAGGAATTTTGAATTAGAGAGGGATCAAACGACATATAGATTTGCGAGTCATCAGCGTAGAAATGGGAGGAACATGCACGTAGTACAGAAGGAAACATCAGTATGTAAATACTAAAGAGAAGTGGCCCTAAAATCGAGCCTTGCGGGACACCCGCATCAATTTTCCGAAATTCTGATATACAACCTTCCACATTAACCGCTTGAGATCGATCAGAAAGGTAATTAGACAAAAGAGTTACTGACTTCATATCTACCCCTATATAATGAAACATAGCTGCTAAAACCCCATGGTGAATGGTATCAAATGCTTTAGAGTAATCTAGCAACACCAGAATTGTCAATTTTCCCTGATCTGTTGCAAGCACCACATCATCTACAATACTTAATAAAGCTGTTGTACAGCTGTAACCCTTCCTAAACCCCGACTGTGTGACAGGCAGAATATTATTAGAAGTGAGATGTTCCCGCAGTTGTTGTTCCAGCACTTTTTCCATTATTTTAGACAGTGTTGGTAAAATACTAATGGGTCTGAGATCTTTGAAATCATTCGGGGATGAGGTTTTTGGAAGAGGCAAGACTAGGGCTCGTTTCCACATATTGGGGAACACAGAATTCTTTATACAGTAGTTGATAAGATGTGTGATTACCGGCAGCAGAAAAGGGACACATAGTTTAATTACATAAATGTTGAGATCATCAACACCAGTAGCATTTGATTTTATAGAGGTAATTATATTTAGTATATCGCTTTCATCAACAGCTTTAAAACTAAGAGTAGTTATTACAGAGTCTTTTATATTATTTTTGTAAAATGAAATTAAATTGTCATTATTTATGTTTAATTTTGGTATTGAGCTAATGAAATATTCATTTATTTTATTACAATCAGATAATTTCAATGGTAATTTGTTATTTACAGGTTTTGTAGATATATTGAGCATTTTCAGATCTCTCCAGAATAATTTAGAGTTAGTTGAAAATTTTTCAACATAAAAAGCTTTTTTCTCTCTTTTTATTGCTGCATTAAGTAGATTTCTTAGCTGTTTATAATATCTAAAATGTTCTGGGTCTTTTGTTACTCTAAAACGACTCAATGCATTATTGCGGGTTATCCTCTGCAAATCGGTGCATAGAACGTCTTGCAATATCAGGACGGGCATTATCCTGCTGGAAAAGTGGGTCTTCCAGCTGCTGAAGAAATGGAAGATTATGGGGTTCTACAACCTCATCCACATATCGCTGGGCGTTCATATTGCCTTGGATGAATAACAACGGGACCTACTCCCATAAGTTGTAGCACACCATACCATAATCCCC
>JABXWE010056661.1:0-11511 GCA_014611495.1 Limonius californicus | reverse complement strand
CGAAGATAACCGATAGGCAACCGAATCATCCTCTAAATAGGTACAAATCAGAGCGTTCCCCGGAACATAGTTTTGAGCGTGTTAGCCGCGCCTTTGGTGCGGAAGGAAAATTTGATACCATCGTTAAAATAATGCACTGAATTACATGTGGATTTCTTTCTGTGTTTATCTTGGCAGTTGGGTGGGCACGTGCCCTTGTGCCCTTTAGTACAAGCCGCCACTGTTAGCTTTTACAATGGTTGCAGTTCGCTTTTCAACGTTTGAGTAGATGGCCCTAAGCCACTTGTGGGGCAACATGGTTTGTCTATGAAAAAGTTACATTTAATTTTTAATTGCCAAGTCGATACACACTCGCGAGCAAAAAAACTGGGCCACTTCAATATTATCAAACATAGTGCATTGAATTTGTTCGACACTGTTTACAGATATTCAGTATTTATGTAGTAGGCTTAGTATCATGTGAAACAATAAGAAATTATCTCATCTGGCAACTAATTTACACTTGAGTGTATAGATATTCATTTTGAATAGTTCATTTGAGTCAGTTCTTTGAGCTAATTGTTTTTGTTGTGATACCGTGCCATTTTTTTTAATTGGGCGTTTATTACCGGTACCAATATAATCAACGATCGAACAACAAGGGTAGCTCAAATTATTGCTCTGATTGAAGCTGAACGAAGTCAGTTTTATGTTGCGGCGACTTTGGGAATCAGTCGTCCTGTGTTCAACGAGTGTGCAATGGTATCAGGAGACGAGTTAACTTGGAAGGCCAGGATCGGGAGCGAAGAACGGCCATCAGAGCGGAAAGACCGTTTTATGCTTCGTCCGTATTAAGAAATAGGCATAGCGTAGAACTACAGTTTGGGTAAAAAGTTATCTGTTGAAAGCACATGGTACTAATATTAGCGAATGGACGATAAGAAAGAGACCTCGAAAAGCAAATTTGAAGGCATACAAGCCAGTCATATGGCCGAAATTTCTCATTAATCACTGAGTGGACAGGCTTAATTTTGCTCGCATCCACAACAATAATTGGAAGACGAGGCAATGGTGTGTTGTAGACTTTACGGATGAGTCATAATTTTGTTAATACGGTGCTGATGGTTGAGATGGAGTGTGGCGAAGACTAGGAGAGCGCTCTGGACAGTGCAATTTATCTCCCCAGCGTCAGTTTTCAGGGAGGGTCTTTGATGATCTAGGCCGGTATTTCCACGAAGCTCGCATGGAATTAGTTTTTGTTGATGGAATTTCAACAGCAGCTGGATGTGAGGTAAATATCCTCCATGAACATGTGGTCGCTATGCTCCATTTATAGGGGGTGATTTTATTCTAATGCATGGTAACGCTCGGCCACATGCAGCAAGAGTTATAACTGACTATCTTCATGATATAGAACTAACCATCATGGAATGGTCTTCCCTTAGTCCGAACTTGAATCCGATAGAGTATGTCTAGGATGAGCTTGAGAGACGCGTTAAAATCCGAATACCCTTACCTAGTAACTTGGAAGAGCCTAGAACAGCATTTATAGAAGAATGGAACAACATCCTGTAAGAAGTCATTCGGAAGAGAGAAGGCAACGCTTTCTTTTAAAACTTCAAGAAATACTTTTGCGTTGCGTTATTTTGTTAATGTTATCTTTAGTTTCTTTATTAGTAAGGATTTCTTTAGTTATATAAAAACCTTAGCTTCATACATGAGATCCCACTATTTAGGTTGTTATCAAACCAGACAGGCAGTTGTTGGTAGCTTAATAGTTTGTAACATATACAGGATGTCACATGACGTGAGGTCATTACTTCACCTAAGTGTAGGAGAGTTGAAAAGAAGTCGAAACTGAAGAATGGTCATTTGTCCTAAATCAACTATTAAAGAAGTTATGGCTTGTTTTAGTTAAATACTGAAGCAGCCAAAACAATAAATGATATTAAGTGGTATTTCACTCCTAAGCTCATCTCATCCAAAACGGATTGGGATGCCTTTAGAGCATATATCGATGAACATCTTAATATTAATCTCAACCTAAAACATCCCGATGATCTTGACACTGCAACTAACTACATCACTTGTGTAATACAAGAAGCAGCTTGGAAATCTACCCCAATGACAGGTCGAGATATGATTACCACAAACAACACACCTTTACACATCCGCGAACTTATCGCAAAAAAAAGGAGGGCCAGAGGGATATGGCAAAGAAATCGAAACCCTATTGATAGGAACACATATAACAGACTTACAAGGCAACTAAAGTCGGCGTTGCAAGTAATCAGAAACGCTACGTTTGAAACCTACATTACTGCGTTATCAAAAGAGGACCATTCCATCTGGAAAGCGACAAAAAAAATTAAAACGGCCAGTCGCCCACATCCCTCCATTAAGAAAACAAGACGGCAGTGGGGGGAAAAGTGAACCGGAAAAGGTAAAAATCTTTGCGGAGCATCTATCAACAGTCTTTAATCCACCTCAAGCAAATAACAATAATAACGACCAAGAAATTGAGAATTTCCTGGATATTCCCTGCCCAATGACGTTATCTATTGAGTCTTTTTCCCCGGCGGAAGTGAAACACGAAATTTCTATTGGCAAAAACTATAAAGCTCCTGGGTTTGACTTGATCTCACCTCTAATACTTAAACAACTTCCTAGAAAAGCAATAGTATCGCTGACTACCATCGTTACTGGTATGCTAATGGCTGGCATACTACCCAGTAACTTGGAAGTTCGCCCAAATAGTAATGATCCACAAACCTGGTAAACCACCACAAGATGCAGCATCAACTATGTCCAAAATTTTCGAAAGACTTCTGATGAAAAGACTAACACAGGCAGTTGATCTAAATGAAATCGTACCATCACACCAGTTTGGCTTCAGAGAGCACCACTCCACTATTCAGCAAAGCCACAGAATAGTGAATGCAATACATAAAAGTCTCGAGCAGAAGAAATTATGCACAGCCGCTTTCGTTGACATACAACAAGCATTCGACTGTGTGTGGCATACCGGACTATTACACAAATTAAAGCTTACTCTTCCCACACCTTATTATCTCTTACTCAAATCCTACCTGTCCGATCGTTATTTTCAAATAAAATACAATCAGGAAACATCCGCACATTACCCCATCAAGTCAGGAGTACCGCAAGGTAGTGTGATGGGACCCTTCCTCTGCCTACTTTTTACTGCTGATATCCCAACTTCTGTCAGCACGAAAATAGCTACTTTTGCGGACGATATCGCACTAATTTCCGTAAACGAGAATCCACAAGTGGCCTCAGAGAACCTCCAGCACCATCTCAACCTCCTCAACGACTGGCTCGGCAGGTGGCGAGTAACAGTGAAGCAACTTAAATCAGCACATGTTACTTCTATAAATCGCCAAGTTGAATGCCCTGAAGTGACAATTAATGGTATCCGACTTCCCGTAAAAAATGTGATAAAATATCTTGGACTTACATTGGATCGCAAATTAACATGGAAAGCTCACATAATAAACAAGAAAACACAAATCAACATAAAACTGCGTCAAATGAGTTGGTTAATAGGTCGGAAATGCAAACAAACAACTGACAACAAAATTCTCTTGTACAAATGTATTATTAGACCTATTTGGACATATGGAGTTCAGCATTGGGGTTGTGCTAAACCTTCAAATACCAAAATCATCCAAAGGCTGCAATCTAAAATACTAAGGATGATATTCGACGCCCCTTGGTACGTCAGTAACAAAACTCTTCATGAGGACTCGACTCAGGCATTCCCCTCGTTGAAGACGTAATCTGCAATCTAACCAGGAGTTACTTAAACAACCTCCCTGGACACCCAAACGATGAAGCTGGTACTTTAATTGATCCCCTAGTAGTACAAAGAAGACTAAACAGAAAATGGTCTACAGATGTGGACTCATAGCAAATTAAACTAGACCTCTCAAGCTAATTACATAAATAGTAATTAAATTCGGAGTGTAGTCACTGGACTATACTTCTCCCTTCATTGTACATTCGTTAAACTAATTTACTTATTGCTATGTAAAGCAGATTGTAAATTTCCCACAATAATAATAATAAAAAAAAGTTGTATTTGATACAAACTGTCTACGTTACTATAGCAATGTTATTATTTACTTGTATGTCAAACAGTAAAGCACTTAACATTGATTTCTCTGCTTATGCTTATTAACCGTGTTGATAATGTTTACTTTTACAACACGAGAGTACGCCGATTTCCATTACATGTACGGTTTTTGTGACGGTAACTAAGTAGTAGCTGCTCGAGTATATGGGTTGAGATTTCCAATCGGCGACGAGTTTTCCAAAGAGTGCACAACCACCTACGTAAACAAGGAACTTTCCCGAAACCGTCGACTGAACGTCCAATATAGCAAGTACAAGACAATGACGACAACATACTGTGAGAAATTGATAATAATCCCAGCACCTCTGTTCTTCGTGTATCTGCGCAAGTTAATGTACCACGTATGCGAGTTTGGAGAACATTAAAGCGTCATGGTTTATATTCATTTCATATCCAGCCTGTTCAGCCCTCTTACCTACAGATTTCGCTAGTCGTTTGGAATTTTGCCGCTGGATCACTCCAAATCGAAACCTACGTAATAGAATTTTATTCACAGATGGGGCAATAGTTACAAGGAATGAATTAATGAACAGAAAGAACAGTCACTCTTGGGAATTGTAGAATCCACACGAAATCACAGTGTCAAATTATCAACGTAGGGTTTCAGGGAATATCTGGTGTGGAATTATTGGTCCATTCGTTTTTGAGAACCATTTAACCGCCGACAGATATTAAAATTTTCTAGAAGATTATTTGGGAGGATTGTTAGATGATGTCGCTCTGGCGATCAAACATGATATGTGGTACCAGGATTATGTGCCCCTTCACACTTTGCGTTACGTGTAAGACAATTTTTGAATCAACGGTTTGAAGGACGTGTAATTGATAGAGGAGAACAGCACCCCGGGCCTGTAAGATCTCCGGACTTCTATCAGAGACCGTTGAATATCTTAGGAGACGTATTTTTAAGGCAGCAGAACTAATTCGGAATAACAATGATATGTTACATAGGGTAACCAGATCTCTCTTAAGACGAGCCAGAATGTGTCCCGAGACCAACGGTGGCCATTTTGAACAATATAGTGAATTTAAACTAAACTAAAAATAAATACTTATCGGATTTTCCGAAATTGTAATTATTTAATAAATAATAATTTAACACTCTGTATTTGAAAACGGTTTACTTTAGGGCATAACTGTATCAGAATTTTTAACTATATTTGGTCTAAAGATTACGTACACGAAGAGTGGCCTCACGTCGTGGGGCACCCTGTATTATATCTTGCATCGGAAAATATTTTTATATTTTTAAGTGGTCCGGTTTTTTGCTCGCCACTGCGGAAATACAACTTTTTACGGCCACAAACCATTTGAAATTCGTTTTCGTCTACCGGATGCGTGGAAAGCGAACTCCAGTGAATGTAAAAGACAATACGTATAATATACGATAAAGTAAATTGAATATCAAAGTCTTGGGCATTGTTCTGATTTTGCTTATTTAGAGTTACGTTAGTAGCCCGCTAAGTTTCTATTTTTAAAAACAATGTCTATCTGCCTTTTTTAAATCAAATTTATAACATATCATGTTAATAATGTTAATGTAGTGTAAACAAATATACCGAATTAAATTTTATTCGCTACCAAACCCAATATAAGAAAAAGTACGTTGTTTTAACATTTGCTTTTTAATTAAGGACCCATTAGAATTTACGAGGCTAGTAAAAAGTAGTACACGTATATTTGCGCTATATAAATTTTAAATATGCAGTTTCGTTATCTATACTGATAGCAGAAAATAAAAAAAAATTACGTAACATTAACCTCTGCTATTTTGAAGCTGCCGCGGCTGATTTTTGACAGTAGAAGAGTGTGAGTTTCCTGGTACAAGTGGTCGAGGTTGACAGATAAACAATCCATTTGATTAGGACACGTGTTTACTTCTAATAATCTAATAATCTCGATTAAAAATTATTAACGCCTAAATATACCAATCTTACCTTATAGTACAATAACTTTTCTGATGGAAAAAGTAGGCTAAACTGATTGACATGTTCTATAACAAGAAAAATTTTAAGTTGCAAAATGCCTTGAGCTTATCATGCTTCAGGGATTAATTCATTTAACCATAAAACCGCATTACAATGATTTGTACTTTACTGTAAGTTTGTTTGCTGACGCTGTGAAAGATGGTTCTAATTAATATTAGACTTTACTGTATTTGCTTTTTGGTATGTATCTTGCTATCGAATCTTTTAATTGCTTCTTATCGAATTAACTTTCCAGGATGCTTTATGCATCGGACTAATACTCCCCATTTTATCTACCCATATTTTCTGGCTCAAGGGCAATCATACCACATTAGGAATCTTGGGTACGGGTCATGCAGTACTGCAGTTAATCTCAGGGCCTTTAATCGTAAGTGAAAGTAACTTAGCATGGACACAATTTCAATTTTGGTATTTCAGCGTACATGGAGAGATAAATTTGGGAAAAAGGTGGTGCTGCTGTTAACCTTATTAATTAATTTCGCTACTTATGTGCCTTTAGGAATCACCGATTCATATTATATCATTATTTTATTGCGATATCTATTTGGTTGGTGTTTTTCAATTAGGTGTTGGTATGAAATATGATTTAATTTAATTTTCAGCCGTAACAAATCAAACACAAACATTATGTAAAGCATTCGTACCAGAGTATAATGCCAAAGATACATATGACAGTATTTATAATGTAATAAATGCTTTAACAGTAGCGGGGCTAGTCGTTGGACCTGTTGTTAGTGGTCAGATGTTTGAACGCACAAATGGCTTTTATAATGTGACTGTACTAGCTTCAATAATGATTTTCCTGTCGCTAGGTGAGTTGTATACACTGTGCCTATGCAAAGTAAGGCATGCATAGGGACATCTTGTGGTTACTAACATCCACATTCCCAATCTAGAAAACTAGCTTGAATTTTTAGACTAAAAATCTGAAATATTCACTTTATTTTTTTGTGGATAATTTGTTTATACTCAATGATACAATAAAGTGGTCTTAACATTGTTACAACACTTTTTTAAGATCTTGAATCTTTCTTGCACTCTTCATTGTTTATTTTGTTTTCAAGATTTTGACATCAAGTTTGTTTTTACTGGAATGAGCTCTTTCTCCCTTTCTTCTGGTATAACTTTTGTGGGTTTATTTTGCAAGTAAGTGTTGTAGATAAGAAATAAATTTCTCAAGGTAGGCAAAAAATTTAATAAACATCCAAATAAAAACTATTTTTGTTCCAATTAATGTTTTAATGGGGTTATTTTCACACATTACTAGATTGTAGAAAAAGAAAACATTATAATGTTCAAGAGTTCAAAATGGTAGATAACAATAATTTCTTTCAAAATTTTATTCATCGTACAAATCTTGCTCCAAGTAATAAAACCAGAATGAGAAAGTAAAAAACAGCTACATATGTTGGTTTTCCAGGTCTTTGATAGGGTACAATTTTGTTTTAAATACTTGGTATCGTACTTAAAAACTTTGGTTTTAATGCAAACCTGCTATTAATTTAAGTTACTTGTTTTCAATATTCTGTCTCTGAATTTGTGTAACATTAAGGTAAAATAAGGCACGGGGAATAGCGACACCTCTAAAGTTACGTGAAATAATTATTCGCGAATACGCGAAAGGAAAGTCGATCAGAAAAATTGCCGAAGATTTTGGAATCGTGAAGTCCACGATTGCATACATAATAAAAATATATGGAAATACAGGAAATATTGACGTTGGAGGCAAATCTTCTGGGCGTCCGATGTTAGTAACACCTCGAATGCAGAGACAACTTATTAAATTTGTAAAAGTGGACGACGAAGCACTTTACGCGAAATTACAGCTCGCTAGAATCAAGAAACGAATGCAAATGTTGGCAGAGAATGTTGCAGAAAATGGATTCATAAATCTGGTTTGAAACTTTATACTATAGGTATCATTTTAAGGATGTGACGATTACTTTAATAAATAAAAACTCTAGGCTAAAGAAAAACCTCTAATAGAAGTCCAGAAAAAGAAGCGCTTAGCTTGGGTGAAACAGAAGGAACGTTGGACAGTCTAGGATTGGAGCAAAGTCATTTTTAGCGATGAATCTAAATTTCACATTTGTGTTGGTGACTCTTGTAAGAGAGTAATTCGTACAAAAAAAGAAGCACTCCATAAAGACTGTCTAAAAAGGACTGTACAATTTTCAGAAGGAATTGCGATTTGAGGTTGCATGTCAGGTAAAGGAGTGGGAAGTATGGAGTTCATAACTGGTACCATCAATTCGGTAAAATACCAGGCGATTTTATAGAGAAGTTTATTACCAAGTGTTGAAATGTTGCACCCTGATTAGGATTTCACATGCCAATAGGATAGTGCATCATGCCACATGACAAAAACTACAAAAATGTGGTTTGAGAACCACAATATAAGGGTTTTAGATTGGCCTTCTAGTAGCCCCGACTTCAACATAATTGAAACGTTATGGCATAAGATGAAAAGGTATTTAAGTCCCCAGTGGACTTTACCTGATTTGAGGGCCAAACTTCTATAAATCTGGAACTTGTTTACTCGAGCGGACTGTGAATCATTAATTCTAAGTATGCCTAATAGGATTAAAGCAGTTATTAAGGCTAAAGGCGATGTTACACCATACTAGTTTTCCAAAGATATTAAATGTCCGAATATTTAGTGGTCAATGAACGTTGGATTTTTTTATTATTTATTTTGGCAGAGTTTTTAATTCAATTAAAAATTAAGCAATATGTAAAATATTTGTTATAAATATAAATCTTTAAAAATTATTTAGTTGGATTAAACTAGGAACAAGTATTGCAAATTTACAGGGAAATGTGCGTATAATAAGTCAGTGTCCGAACGTATAGTGGTTAGGGCTTGTAATATTTTTTTATAGGGCGCTGTAATAAAAATTTTTGAGTATATGAACGCTTCGGGCCGTCAAATGATCTAATTTGATTCTAATTTTGAAGATACAGCGTACTACAAAAAATAATTTGATTTACATTAGTCTTCTATACTATTCCCATTTTTAATTTACTGCTTCGATGATACAAAAAAATGCTGTCAAAAAATGTCTAACTTCTGCTTCTGGTCTAAATCGTTTTTAAAACCTTATTTTCTTGTATAATTTTTACTAAGTCTCTTCAATGAGAATCTGTACTCACTTTGGCGTGGGCTGGAATTCTCAACACGGACAGGAAGACCTTTTCGAGGGAATTCCTGGAAATTGGTATCAAGGTTGGGTCCAGGAATGTTTTTGGGAACTGGCTTTGACTGACCTGTTTTTCCGCTCGCACAAAAAATTCTTCGTTAGTCATTTACTGATGTTTTGTGCTTAGTGAAAGTAGGATGGGATTAAATTTACTTTCATAACGTTAGTTCGCAATAAAACTCGACCATAAAGTTGTATTAAATATAAGCAAGAGTCAATAACCTAGTGGAGAATACCGTGAGGTTTCTCTTATCGTTTGATACGTATACAATTAATCCCCTTTCTTCCTTTAACGTTCTCGTGAAGATTTGCCGTTTCAGCAAAGATTCTTTATCGCAATTGATCTTTTTTGATGTTCAAAACGCTTAGCTTACAAGGTAGAACCCATTTAGTATTAATAAATAAGATTACGTGTAGATAAAACATTTGTGGGGTTGTACTTTGTAAACTAACCGTTGTGTATGTTTAGTTGTAAAACAACTTTATTCTTCAATAATATATACATAAACAACTTAAGATCAAATTAAGCCGGTTAACTAACGAAGTTACGATCACCACAGCAATTCAGGACTACCAACCTACCGTATTCCTTTCCCCCAGTCCCCTAACTACATTAACCGTTTGCAGACAAATGTGGATCTTGATTTAGCAGATTTGAAAGGGTAGCGCCACTTATCTTGATTAACCCTTACATTGTGACAACCAAAACCAACACTTTCTTCCTATAATCTTTTTCCGCCAGCCCTCCCTCCTCCCTTTGTTAACCAAAGAGCAAATTTCAACGGTTTATTGCTAGCTGATGTGAATGATCGTTTGGGCCGTGACCGTCTATATTATGAAATTGTAACAAACTATGGAAAACGTAATTAAAGTTCGAAATTTGCATAACAAGTACTGTAATAGTGTTAAGCTGCTTTGTGGTATCATTGATAATAAGCAAATTGATAATAAACGATAATTGTTTTTTTTTTCAGTCTGTAATGTACTATATTACATCCTTGATATGCTGGATAATTTTTTTATTTATTGAATGTATATTTTTAAAATTTAAGTTGGTTATACTTACATGGGAACCTATTTCGTGTAAACTAATTATTTCGTTTCAGTAATTGCTTTCACTCTGCCGTCTTCAACTGCAGAAAAAAATACCAAAAATAAGAGCAACTTCGTACATAAAATAAAAGAAGATTTTTGTTATTCTCTAAACAATTTACGAGGCGTAAGCATTCCTCAACAATGGGATGTCATTATTTTAAAGTACTTGTATCACACTAGTATAACTATATTTTTTATAAAGTTCTCATTACTATTACGAATACACTATAAAGCTACTCCCACAATTATAGGGTATACCTATGCTTACCAAAGTATTTTAACATTCTTAGCACATTTTCTTGTTACCATTTTGAAAAAGAGATCTACTCGCGAGTACACGAATTTAGTGTCTTGTTTACTTGTTGCAACTGTTGGTTTTATGGGGTTGTGCTATGGGCCGACCTATGACATTTATTTAATTAGCTTCATACCAATGATAATTGCACATACATTACTCTTTCGGGGTTGGAAAGATCTGTTTGCTGTTCGATCAACAGAAGAGTACAGTATCGAGAAGGTTGAAGACACTATTGCCAAAGTTGTATCTATAGTGACGCCTGTGATTTTTGGAATATTTTGCGATTTGTATGGCCACTATGCTTTACAGACTTTTGTAATTTTGCCACTTCTATGTGATATATTGATAGCTATTGTGTTCACTTCAGATAACGCACCTGTAATAGTTCCTGAGAAACAAGATTAAATAATTTATTTTATTGTTTTTAGCCAGTATATTAGTATTATTTTGAATATTAAGTATAAGGAAATGTAGTACAAGTATAATAAAAAATTGCTTATGAAATTGTGTTTTTTTAGAAGCAGCACTGCATTATAATAAAAATACCATTTTTAAGATACATAAGTTGGCAAGTTTAATATACAGATATTATTCAAGATCAGAATGTAGAATTTAAATGTTTGGGGAATGTGGAGTTTATTTAACAAAATGTATTAATTTTTTGCAATAAAAAAAATTAACATATGCTGAGATATTTAAAAAGATATGGTTAATTGGATATTTGAGTAATATTTAAAAAGAGCTTGACGGTTTCCTGAAATGAATTTGTTTTTTCATTGTTGTTGAAGATGTTAA
>JABXWE010056657.1:0-10257 GCA_014611495.1 Limonius californicus | reverse complement strand
ACATCGAAGTAATCACACGAATACTTATATAATTCCGACAGTCAGTTATGTTTACCCTTCTTGTAAATTGAGGATATATACGCTTGTTTCCATTTTCTGGGTACTTTCTCCCCCTTCAGGCATTTGTTGAATAGTTTTGCGAGAATACTGAACAACAACTGTGTTGGAGCAGCTTTTATAAGTTCTATGGGAATATATCCCGGTCCAAGTGCTTTGTCATATTCCATTTTATTTATGGGTTTCAGTACATCAGCTACCAATATTTGTGGAATATCATTGGGAAGTGTATTTCGTTCATTGGATCTTCTGCTTCGCCTTCTGTTTCCATAAACTCTGCTCTTTCTTCTGTTAGTAGTTTCTTATAGTATTTATTCTCTCTCCAAAAACAATTAATCTGTTTACTAATACAGGGTAGACAACATGACTTGTCGCCTTTGACAAACTAATTATTATGCAACCCAATATACAGTAAAGGTAACTTTTTATATCAACAAACTATTATATTCGTTTCCCTGCCCGCCACAGGGCTTAGGGCCGCAATGTGAAAGGCAATACGTATAATATACAATAAAGTAAAGTGGTAATAGAGTTTGGCTTTGTTCTGATTGTGAAAATATGAATTTTATCAGTTCTAATGATATTTTGATAATTTGTTTACCTTATTGCATTCTTGGATATTTTGCCTGCTAGATATTGAAAACAGCAAGTGGAAAGGTTGTCTATTAACATAGCTACGGCGATAATATAAAACACTCATTTTGGCCGATTTGAGTCACTTTAGTAGCCCCTTAAGACAAAAACCTAAATCATTATGTTGTATATTATCCAAATTTAAACAATGTTTAATATTCGGTCTCTGCTATTTGCACCACTTAACGGTGTATCCATTCTATTAATATCTCGAGCTTACGTATCCTACGTTGCAGACTGCCAGTATCTCGCACGAGTTGCTAAAATCCAGTACTAAAACATTAGTGTAAACACATATATTCAAGTACTAAATTCCAGTATATGTTTTATAATGGAAATGAATTCTATTTACAAGACCGAGTAGCTAACCTCCACTTAAACTTTGTTAAATACTAAACGCGTTTAAGTAGATGTTTATAGTAACAACAGCTTTTAGTACCCAGTTTTAGCAACTCGTATGAGTTACCGATACCGTGTAGCCGAGCTTTAACGCGGGAAATCACTTACGTTTAGTATTCGGTTTTTCTTAGTTACTTGGACGAGTTAATGAACTATCGTGTGGATTCTACTAATCTGCAAAATGATTGCTACTCAGTTTTAGCATGTCCTACGAGTTACCGGCACCGTGTAACCGACCCTTAACTTTGATGATCATTGTTTGTTACCAGTAGCATTTGGATGTGTGACCGCTACTGTGGATTGTATGGGAACGATGGATTTTCATTTAAAAATGTGTGATAACCTTTGTAACAATTTATGTATTAGATTTAGATGTGCTGACCAGACTTATCCAGTTAATTTCATAATTGTGTCCTGGAAAATAAAGTTCTTTCCCACTAGGTAACTCCTTATCCTGTAGTAGTTCAAGGAATGTTGTAGTATTAATCCTGCCTAAAACGAATTGGATGATTACTTGTTAGAAGTACACACTTTGATGAAAATTCTGCTCCGGAAAATCTTGCTATATAACGTATTGCCAATATGAATAGCGATCGTCAAAGTTGATACATCAGAAAGCAACACCTGCTGTTACTATTGGTGGTTCAATTTCGTTGTCTTTTGATCTGTCTATAGTTAACTGTAGCTTCTTCCATTTTCTGAAAACAACAATCCTTACGTACTCTTAATTATCCAAGTCCAAAATTAAACAGTATTTATTAATATCAGGTCAATAAGGCTTGTTCTTCTTTAACTGAAGTTTCCTTGGTCACGTTCTACGTAGTTCAACATACTTTCAAACAACTCTAATAACTGATGATTGATTTCATCTTACAATGACAGCACTTGCTTTAAAATGAGAAATTAATGCAAACCACGGTTGGTTCGATAATTTCACTTGTGTCTTCAAGGATGTATTTTGCATCTTATGACAAAATTTAAAGAGTAAGCTTATATCTTAAAGTTATTGGAGTGTCTACATATTCATAATATCATTAAAACATACTTTAAGTACTTAATAATGAACTCCTTATTTTCCTACGAATGAAAACAGAGAACCGATTATGGGTATCCACCAAGAAAGCCTTGTTTAAATTTTCTTTGTAGAATTTTAAAAATATAATTTATAATTACATTAGTGATAAAGTAATTACCACCTTATAGGACTTGACCGCTGTATATATGTTAAGCTCAAGTGTAAGTTTACTAAGAAATGCAACTTGTGACGTTCGGCCACTTTTATTGAATGCACCCTGTATGCGCGACGTTATTTAGATTTCTGCAAACGCAGCTTTAATCCGAGTGTTCACACTGTTAAGTGCGGGGAAAAGACGAAAGTCAGGCTCTAGCTCTCGATCTGAGCGTTACGCAGATTTTAAATTACGCTCGGGCGTCCGATTCACTGTAATTTACCGAAAGGTAATTACTTTCGCTTTCTGCGGTACCATTCACGGTACGCTCGAAAAAGGGAATATACGATTTCCCAAAAATTCCGAAAATATGGCTTAAAGTACCGATTTGGGAAATTTGGTAATATGACGCAATATTGAAAAATCTGCCAAAAGCTAACGGTTTCGAAAGAAGCAACTGTAAAAACTCCACCGCTATACTCAGGGACTGACTCAAAGTTTACAGCCTCCTGAAGGGCCAGTTATTCATCGAAGGATGTAAGTTTTCAAAACCTTTGTTAGCTACCCTGCAGCTGTTACCGAGATGGAACCCCCCTGAGACGACGCCGTTAATTGTGAAATCTTGTGAAATCAGTTTATATTTTGTATGTTTTATTCGACGAACATTACCAATATAAGAAAACACTGCGTGTACAAGGCCTTTCTGTGGTTTCTTTTTTTTCAGATATTATTAGCTTAGATTTAATTGTTTTGGAGGTCACTTGTACGTCACTTTTTTTTAATATTAAGATTGTTCGCTTAAATCGGTATTTATTTTTTTCAATAATGTTTATCTTTGTTCGTTACCAAATTATAATCATTTTATCACTTTGCGTGTATTCTGTACGCTTCTTTAATTTAGTTAAATGCCGTCGTTTATGTGTGACAATTCGGTTTAATTCCGTGACAAACTTATGTGGCCTACCTTGTATTAATTTGTGAGGGAATCAATAATGATAACAGAGAATTAATTACAAGTAGATTCAAATGTACACGTGTTTGTTGCCTCACAACCATCTTCATGTTTGCTATTAAAAATTAACGAGAAGGTAATTATATAACCTTTCAAAATGTTGTAAAGCAACTGAGCTTTGAAAAAAGGAGAAATAATTTGTTGTATGCCTTCTAAAATTTTAACACACAAGCTATAAATTCAAAAAAGCCTCCGCAGTATTTATCGTTTTTATTATGTTCTTTAATAATTTTAAACTTTCGGTTTTTATGTACATAAACTCAAGTAAATCCAATATCCAATTTGTTAAACGCTAAATATAAAAATCTTTTCAATCAAAGCCGCGTTCGAATCAAATCTGAAGAGAAGTCTGAAGGGGCAACTCGATACAATTTCCTGAAGAAATTTACTCGATTTTATTTCAGTCGTACAGTTTTCCATACATGTTCTAAAGAACGCGATTCGTTTAGTAGAGTTCGGCTCGAGTTGGAAAAGCATTGTGCTGGAAAACGGAAAAGGTTTCAAAGAAATCTAATGGGATTTCGCGAGCGCTGTGCAGTGACATATGCAATCGTAACTTTTAATTCGCAAAAGTTTGTAACGTGCATTAATATTCATAAAGAAATGGATTTTTAATTTTAACGGTTTTCCTTGTTGTTGTTGCAGGTTTTTCTGACACGAGAGAGCGTGCGGGAAATTCCGATCTGCATAAATTGTGCTCGCGCTTAACTGCCACGAGTCGTGTATCAAATATCAAGCCCTTATTGAGTTCAAGTTTCATGGCTCGTAGACTTGATGAGGGTTGTGTCATATTAAAACTAAGAGACGGAAATTAAACTAACGCTTAAGCTTTTAGCCCTGATTTTCTTCCAGCGACCTGTCCTATTATTATTTTTTTACTTACTCCTTGCGAACAGCGTAAAAATGAAAATGTATTTAAAAAAACTAATAAAATGAAACTTAAGGGGCTACTCAAATTAAGCTAAAATTTACGTTTTCTATTGTCACTGTAACTACGTTAATAGGCCATCTCTCCACTTACGGTTTTAACTAATAAACAACATATTCAAGATCGAAATAAAGAGAAAAAATTATCAGAAGAAACTCATCATAAATGATTCCCTAAAATACGGCAAAATCAAGGTAAAATAAATTTATGAATACAGTCGATTCCCATTAAATGGGTCACCGGTTAATCGGGACAGCCGTTTATTTAAGGCACATCTTAAAGAGTAGTAACCAAATAAAGGAAATATCAGCAATTTATATCGCTTATTTGTGACACCAGCTCATTTAATCGGTAAATTTAAGACCATAACATGTAATACAACGGCAAAACTTTAAAAACAGAAGAAACAAAATTATAAACAGTTTAATATGTATTTTTTACGAACTGCAGGGGATACCAGTACATAGAACGTGTTTTTTAAATTTTGTCCGTCAGACGTCTCATACGATTCACACGTAGACATCGTTGGGCGTGGTGGAGCATGGTGGAGTTAACGTATACTCAGTAACAGCTACGCCGAGCCATGCCGCCGCGCGATTGCGACGTTTTCTATTATGGGCAGACTCGCTTTTTCACAATTCTATTTAGAAATTTACCCTTGCTAAGATTCCAAGAAATGCTTTGACACTTGCAAGTAGAACTGCTCTGTTGAAAAAAATTAAAACCCAGCCACTTAACATAAGCCATCGTCGGCTCACCGCGTATTATTTTTCTGTTATTTATATTTTTGTACAAGAATTTAGTAAAGTCTAAGAATAACACTAATTCTTTAATTATGTATGTATAACATCTCATGTTTGGGACAGCCGCAAAATTGAGACAAAATGTTCCGATGTGTCCCGATTAAGCGGAATCGATTGTATTTCGACTTCTTCTTCTTCCTCTTGTATTAAACAATGTCTGTTCCATACATAAGTAACGTCCGCCAATATAGTGCCCTAGCTATCTCTCCATCTTCTAGATGGTCGTCGTCAATCTCGTTTGCCGGACAGATTGTATTCTTCATTTTTCTTACTAATGTTTCAGGATTGGCTCTGTTACGTGTTCGTTCTTTGATCGTTTCTTGATCCATGTTGTGATGTACTAGATGTCGCATTTTTGTTTCATATCGTTGTTGGGTATTCTGTTTAGCATTGTTTCTCCCGATATCGTTCTAAGAGTATTCATTTCTGTGGTGGTTACAGACTGTTTGTCCTTTTGGTATCTGCCGATGTCTCACCGGGATACCACAATGGGGCATAGTTTTATGTATTTTGATTTTTGCTTCCACCGACATATTTGTTCCGCCATACTACGTCTTTTAGATATCTAGAGAGTATAGCTCCTTTTGCTGTCTGGTATATTTTACATGTGTGTATTGCTTTCGGCAACTTGGTATTTTTATTCTTAAGTAAACATATTCCATTTTTTGTTCTAAAACGTTTTTATTTAGATCCAGTTTGCATCGTTGTGGTTCTTTACCGATTACCAACACTTGTTGTAAACTGGTGTAAACCTCTGAAAATTATCCTCACTTTTTGCGAAGTACAGCGTCAGCATACTACGTTGCAGTTATATCATCACCATTATCGTGATCCCCGTTTATACCGCTTGAGCAGTGTCGAGATGGTGTGAGGCAAAGCTAAGTTAGTTTGTGCTATGCATAACAGGGCCGGACTCTGCGAGTTACCGTGTTGGTGCGAAACCGTGCTTGTCCTGCCTGATGTGTGTGTGGATGTTCTTGTTTATGGTCTTGTTACTCCTTTAGTGTGATCGTAATGCGAGGAGGGCCATTAATTTGATCCCCAATGGCAAATGGCGACCTGGACCAAGTATCGATCACTCAGGGAATTAGAAAAATTTCCTACCCCTGGAGTGATTCGAACTGGGAAGCGTTCGGACTAATACATCTAAAACCGGCTGTCTTACCACTGAGCCACCCCAGCCTATTACGTTGAAGTTAGACTCTCCTATTTCGCATCGGAATCTTGGCCATACATCTTCTATAATTTTATTCATTATCAGATTGAACAGTATATAGCTCAAGGAGTCCCCTTCTCTTATGCCTTCCACAATACTTATTTCTGTAAGGGCTTCCCCTATTTTGATTTTTGATTTCAGGTTTATGTTCAGATCATTGTTTAATTGTATCAACGACGGTGGCACATTTTTCTCTGTAGGTAAAATGATCACATCCTGGACTCTATCCCGATCGAAAGATCAACAAAACAAAGGCAAGCGGACTTGTTGAAGTAAATCAATTAGCTGTCTCATCGCGAATATAGCGTCCACTGTAGAGCGATTCCTTTTGAAGCTTTGCTGTTCATCGCTGTTGCTTCTCCTTCTTCCTCGGCCCGTATTGGACCATTTCTGGACATAAACCTCTCCTAGTTATTTCCGCGCTGTTCTATCTTTTGCCATTTCAGACCATTTTCCGCTAGTTATTTGTTTGATGTCATCAAGCCATTTTCGCTGCGGCCCTCAATACTTAATTTTAAGTTAGTTAAGTAGTTAATTTAAACGTCCACCCTTCGTCTCTCTGTCTAGCCACATGACCTACTCATTGCCGTTTAGGTTCCACTACTCGTTGAGTTATGTCTGTTGTTTTGGTTCTTGTTTGGATCTCTTCGTTCTTAATTTTGTCTCTCAAATTGATTTCCAGCATCGCTAGTTCCATTGATCTTGAATCGTTCACAAGCAGTTTGTACTTTTTTCGTATGAATATAATAGTTCCTAAACCGCATGTAGATACAAGTAACACACATATTCCGTACACTTTACGTTTCAGATTAATGGGAATAGTGTGAGTTTAATATGTTGTAACTTTCTAAACGTTGTCCATGATCCTATTCTTCCGGCTATCTCCACTGTTTGATTTTCTTTACCTAACCTTATTAAGTACCCTAGGTATACATAACTCTTTACATTTTCTATTGAGATTCTGATTAGTGGATTTAAATTTTCAAGTACAATTTTGGTCAGCATTTTATTCACTGGACATAGCAAAATTATACCACGATATGTTATGTGTGAGTTTTCTGAGTTCCTAATTTAAACCACTCCCGCCATATTTGAAAAGTTTGTTACTCATGTTCTCTATTGATTATAGGTGATGATACTTGTCCACTTTGTGTAGATCTTCAAAATATTTCGTCATGTTGTTTTTATGTTTCTTCATGTATTCATTGACTTCAGCTTTCCTATTTCTAAACACCTTCCACGCTTTCTTTTTTGGGCGCCGAAGATGTCTTGTTTCATACCTTTCGTGAGTGATTCCCAATAGTTTTCTTTAATTTGTATAAGTATAGCGTTGATTGCATTGCGTTGATTGCATTGCGTTGATTGCATTGCGTTGCTACTCTACTCTACTCTACTCTATATTGGTCTGTTTCTGTGCTTCTGTATTTTAGGTATGCGGCCATCTTATTCGCTAGTTCTTTCATTTCTTCTGTGTACCATTCTGTATCCAAATTTTGATTTGCTATTTTGAATTTTCCGTGATCCATATTCTTCTTCTGCGGCTTCATTATATTATTGTGCACATAGGGGTTTTCGTTCTTTTTCTGCGGTCTTCTCTGGTATAACTCTTTTGTGATATCATCTTCTAATTTTCCAATATTCAACTTTTCTTATCATCTTTCTTCATTACGGTTGGTTACTGTGTTAGTTGTTTTTACATTTATTTTTTCCAGCATTAAGTTATGTTCGCTATCTATGTAAGAAGAAGAATAAGAATAGAAGTACCAATAATAGAAGAAATAGAGAGAAAAGATTGTTCTGGTATGGACATATCAGACGTATGCAACCCCACAGGTGTCCACGGAGGATATGGGAATGGAATCCGTCCGAGAAAAGGAAGGGAGGTGGTCCACCTAAAATGTGCAACGATGTTGTAAGAGAGGCAATGAGAAGCGAGAATTAGCATAGGATCTATGGGAAGATAAGGACCTACGGCATTTAGGATGCGAGACACGGCCAGTTTAGGCTGTACTACTTAATATGATAGCAGAATTAAGGGTGCGTATGTCCATTATCTAATTTGGGGTGACCCTTCTATTCGTTATAATATAAGTACATTACTGATTGCTCGTCTTTTGTGTTGCTCTAGATATAGCTATTGACCATTGGTGTTGGAAGAATGTATTGTTGTTTCGTAGAGAATTACATATATGCAGAGAAGTTCATTAGTAGTTGTCCGTTTTTGTTATGTAGGTTTCTGTTATATTTTTGTTTAATTATTGGAATATCATTGTTTCCAAATCTTGCGACTTAATTCACTGCCATTATTACAAACTACCATCTATTAGGAACATAGTGTTCGCTTTCCAGTATTTAGATAGACGGCTCTAAAATCCAGATAGAACAGAAAAATAAATATAATTGTCTATGTAAAAAGTTACATATATTTTTTGATTATCAGGTCGATTTACTATCCATTAATATTCATATCAGATTAGTGATGTAAACGCCGTTACTGCCTACCATTTGTATTTTTCCTAATAAGCATAATTACATATTTTGCGTAAAATATCCGGAAATGGTCGTTCCCATAAGGATACTTCATTATCAATAGGCATGAAATTTATTCATACATAATGCAAAGGGATTCAAAATTATGGTATAAAGTTTCCTTAATTCACGTCCATTTGTGACTTGCAAGTTTGGATTCTCACTTTTATAATATTTCCATATTTAATTGATTCAAACTCAAACGATGATACTCCAAATATAAATTTAAAATAGTTTAGTTCGATATACATCATATACGTTGTGGGCATATTTATGTAATCTTGCTTTTTTATCATCTAAATATCATGGCCAGTTTTAGGAGTGGGCCTAAGGTCAAAGAAGTCTGAAACTGGTGCTTAACTATGATCAGTAATATTTCAGACGAAGGTTGCTTTCTAATTGATTTTTGAATTTAAAATAATACTGCTTATATTTTAAAATTTGGGAAAGTTTACAGTAGAAACTTTAATTATTTTAATTATTCTTTTTTGAAAAGAAGTCACAGTTTATAATTCATGAATTGAAATGTAGTACACGCTCAAATGGTGTTTTTAGTAAAACTACAACGAATTTGCATCCACTATAATTAACTGCCCACAAAAACTCTATAAATGTAAGTGTATACACAAAATACACTAAAATTAATAAGTGGCTTTATTGTCAATTTTATTATTGTTTTCATGAAAAGTGATTGTGGCTAAAATTAAACCCAACAATAGAAAAATTTTATGCTGCTTACCAAATAATTTCTTGGCATAAAAAATATTTGTAACTTTATCGATACAAAATAAACAAATTAAAACGTATCTGATATACAGAGTGATTTAGTTACTCAGTGATAAACTCAGTCACTGGGGACAAAAAGTTATTTATGGAAACTGTTAGTTCTTCTTAAGTTACAAAAATGTTAAAACGTAGATACAAGTTCCCCCAGTAAAATCGGGAGTAGAAAACTGTTTCACCTGGTTTAATACGTGCAAGTAACAATTATTTTATATGTGTAAAATACATTGACATACTCACACAATATTTTAAATTATGAGATTTCAAATATATTTTTAGGTAAGTCGTCGATTATTAGTTTCTGTGCTTCAAAATTTAAATTACTGCGAGAACCGTCGGAAATTGGGACAACTACAGGGTTGGTCAGCTAAGGCGTACCAATTAATAGTGGTTGATGTAACCCAATATACATGTATAGCAGCAACTGATATTGTTGCAATTTTGTTCTACTGAAATGGAACATATAGCTACCTTGGTTCTAAGGCAATTACCCCCTGGACAAAAACCCCTAGCACAGTAACCTCCCGTCAATAACCCCCGTACAAAAAACCCCCGCATGGAAAACTCCCCGGACATTAACCCTTGGTATAAAAATAAAAACTATTTAACTAAAACTTCCTTGACGCAGCAAACAAAGGATACAAGAATTAATTTTACAAAGTAAATGTTTTAAAATAAAATTGTAAAAATAAAAATTTGAACCGAATATATTTGACACCACAAAATAT
>JABXWE010056656.1:0-12623 GCA_014611495.1 Limonius californicus | reverse complement strand
TACCGCCATTTCTGCATTCGTATAATTTACCATATTTTCTGAGATATTCTAATAAAAACGGCGGAAAAATAAAATAAATACAATGAAACATTAACAATCTTAGAAATAATACGATGAGGTCGTTTTTTAAACAAAACATTACTTTATGTCAACAAGTATTGTTTTGAAAATGATGTTTGTAAGAACGTCATTATTCCAAGATAACTAGATGTATGTGTTCAAAAATTTTTCGCCAATACTGCTAAATGAAGCAATTTTAGTTTAATTATTTTAATCAAGAATGGTGCGTCTGACGAGAAAAATGCAAGAGACCGTTTTCATGTAGAATTGACCAGGCTAATCAGAAAAAATATCCACATGAAAAAATATCATTGGCGTACCACTTTTTTTGTAAAAAATATCAGGGGACATGTTTGCAGGGACGCCACTGGTGGAGCAATAGAATAACTTTTCTAACTAAAATATGTGGTTTTATATCCTATTAACACATACCAAAATTGAAAATAATATCTAAAGTAGTTTCGGAAATAATAAAAAATAACGCTTAAAAAAAATTTTTTTCAACACCGTGTAGCAGAAAATTTAAGCCGTTTCGGACATATGTTCATATGAACTTTTCTTCTTAAAATGACCTGAGGAATCACACCCTTAAATATTAGCACGTCATTAAGGAACACCCTGTATAGTAGATAACATTATTAACCTATAGTTGAATAATTAATTGCATTTATTTTGAAAATTGTAGATGTAACGGTAGTCTGCATATACGTGGTTGAAAAGAATACCCTGAACTCTAGAATAACTAAAAGAGTAGATCACTGTTTAGCTTTTTCACCAGTTATAATAATTAATAAATACATCCACGACCTAGTTTTGGATAAGTACCTACCTATTTGTGGTTTTAAATATAAATGAATACAAAAATGTGGTATACCAAATATAAAATGTTATTTTCAAATGCACTTCCTTGTTAATTTAAGTAATTAAAGCGTTATATTAAAATGCTCCAGTTATTTCCTCTCTTTCTTCTGAATATGTAATTATAGTCTACATGTGAAAGTAAGAAGCAGGAATTTAAATAAATTAAACTTTAGCTCGTTCCTAAGTACGATCTGGAATTATTGACTCTTTCACATACATAATTATAAATTAAGAAAGTCCTTTGAACATTGTTATTTAATTTCTAGTTGTATCTGTTTTTTAACTAATATATGTAGCTGCTACATTTACTTCCGACATATATTAAATTTTTGAGTAATGAAGTGCTACGCCTAGTATTTATAATACTAGCTGAACCTGTTGGCTACGCGCCTCGCATTGTTTGCTAGTTTAATTAAAAAAAGATTAATTAATACGTATGTTATAATATAAGATATTTAATGTTTCATAGTAGAGAAAAATCTTTTCATCTTGTACTCGAACACTTCGTATTTTTTGTGTCTTCGTATTCTTTTATATGTTTTTTCTTTTATCAGATCATCCTGTAGCCCGTTGTACTGTGTTCTTCCTTCCATGTTTCTATTGATTACAATGTACCCCTTAGTTTGCTTAATTTCTTTCGTACCTAGTAAAACTCGATGATTGAATTACTTAATCAATTTAAAAGCATTTATTACAAATTCCTTATATAAGATATACAGTGTGTCCCAAAACGTACCGGCAATATTTCAAGGATGAATTCCAGAACTTATATTTTAGAGTCGAAAAGTTCAGATAATCACATGTCCTAAACGTAACTGTTAACGAGTTATTGTTTATTTCATAGGTTATGTGGCTAAAATTTTCGTTCAACGGATTTCTGAAATACTGTTGTTGGTAACCTGTCAGTTTATTACTGTGGTACTGAAGTTATGTTTACAGCCTGTGTGATGGAAATGCTTTAGCAGCACAACAAAAATAGCGTAGAAGATATCCCAATAGAAAACTGCCTACGCGTGCAGTTTTCTTTAATTCACCTCGTCAGCAGAGGGAACATGGCACTCTGAAACAAGACATGCAATCGGCCACGGAGTTGTCCGTAAACCCATAAACGATGATGAACAAGTTCTTGATTTATTACAAGAAGATCCGTCTTTAAGTATGCGAAGAATTGCATTAAGTACTGGAATATGTATAAACCAGGTTTGGAGAATAATAAGAAGTGCTCGATTACATCGATATCATGATCAAAGAGTTCAAGCTCTAGGTAATAATTTTGAAGCCCGTTTAAGATTTTGTAATTGGGTACAAAATAATAATTACCATCATTTTCATGAATGGACTGTAGTATGGCCACCGCGTTCGTCGGACCTGACTCCATTTGAGTTTTATCTTTAGAGTTACATGAAACAGATTGTTTACGCAATTGAAGTGCATACGGTAGAAGAATTACGCCAAGGTATACAGCAAGCTGCCGATATTATTAGGAATAACCCAACAACCATATTAAGAACGCGGCGATTTCTTCTGCGATGTGCGGCTTTGGGTATCGAACACAATGGAGATAATTTTGAACATTTCTGGTAAATAAAATAATAAAAAATATATTAAAAAAAGATGTATTTCATAAAATTCGTTGAACTAAAATTTTAGCCACATAAATTATGAAATAAACAATAACTCGTTAACAGTTACGTTTAGGACATATGTTTGTATAGATCTTTCGGCTCTAAATAAGTTTTGGAATTCATATTTGAAAAATTACCGGTACGTTTTGAGACACCCTATTTAATAAATCAGCTGTCTAGCTATCCCTACAATAGAGTTTTTGTTCAGTGTCTAAAAAATAACACTATTCAATCTGAAGAAAGAGGTGCATAAAATAAAACACACATTAAAAAATGTACATTACGTATACCGTATGATTTTCTCCATAATAAAAACATTTTTTGAAGAACAAGAATTCAGGAACTGACAAAGATTGAAATGTTTCTTTTTACAAGAACTTTCAAATTCTGAAATCACTTGAAATGTTTATACAAAAGATTCACATCGTAAATGTAAATATTCGTTTGGCTACAACAAGTTACCGTTGACGCGATTAGATTAACAAACGTGTTATAATAACCCTTAAATTTAAATATTAATTGACTTATTGAACTTTTTTGTGCAAGTCTAAATATATATTACACTGATGTACTTGTCAACCGATAGATCACCTACCACTGATAATGTGATAACAGCAAAGTAGTAAGTACGTTTCCAGTTACGTGTTTATCAAGTAGTACATATGCACTTAATATATGATGCAACAGTTTAATTTTCAGTGATATTACTTATGCATTTTTATCAATCGCTTTCTTGTGTTTTGCATTCTTCGTGGTGATAGAAAATCAAGGGTAGAAGGTTTTTTTTATTAACATACAATTTTGTAACATAGGGTAGAAAGGAGAATCGACTTTAAATAGCAACTTTATGATTATGCATTAAATTCGGGATTGGTAAAGATTGAGGAAAGCTGTTTTTCTTAAAATCCGTCACAATAATGTGTGGCAACAGGCTATCGCTATCATAATTTAATAAACAAAATTACCAGACAGGCCAAAAATACTGTAGATTTCTTAAGTAATAAGTTTATGTCTTACGCCATTGCAAAAATCCCTCATAAGATGTACTGGTTTTATTCTTATTTTCCAATAGACATTTACAATCTGCTCAACAGAGCAATAAGTAAATTAGATGAGTGAATTACAGATGAAGGGAGAAGCAATCCAGTGACTACTTTCCGAATTAATTACAACTTATGTAATTTAATAGTAATGCTATGCGACACATGCGTGGGCCATCTCCTGTTCAGTCTTCTTCGCACTAGTGGGGAACGTTTCATTTGAATGACCAGGAAGACTGTTTAAGTAACTGCTGATTACTTTGCGGATAAAGTATTCAACGATTGGTATGCCTGAGTGCTCATGTAGAGTTTTGTTACTGACGTACCAATGGGATCAAACATAATTCTTAGTATTTTGAATTGCAACCTTTGGACTATTTTGGTATTTGAGAGATTTGTACAACCCCAAAGTTGTACTCCATATGTCCAAATAGGCCTAATTATACATTTTTACAGGAAAATTTTGTTGCCAGTTGTAAGTTTGGATTCCCGAACTATTAACCAACTCATTTGTCGTAGCTTGAGGTTGATTTGTGGTTTTTTGTTCATTATATGGGCTTTCCATGTAAGTTTGCGATCCAATTAAGTCTAAATGTTTTATATCATTTTTCACAGGAACTCAGATACCGTTTATTGTTATTTTAGGACATGCAATCTGTCGATTTGTCAAAGTGACATGTGCTAGTTTACTAATACTCGCCATCTGCCGAGCCAATCTTCAAGGAGGTTAAGGTAGTACTCTAGGTTTTTTTGTGTTAGCTGTAGTTAGGATATCGGCAGTAAAAACTAGGTAGTTGAAGGGTCCTAGCACGCTACCTTGTGGTACTCCCGACTTGATGGAGTAATACGTGGATGTTTCTAGTTTGACTTATGCTTGAAAGTAGCTGTCGGTAAAGTAGGATTTAAATAAAAGATAACAGGGTGTGGACCGAATAAACTTCAATTTATATACTAGTCCGCTATGCCAAACGCGGTCAAAAGTTTGTTTCATGTCAAGGAAGGCGGCAGTACATAATTTCTTCTCCTCAAGACCTTTGAGTATTTCATTCAAAATCCTCAGGCTTTGCTGGATTATGGAGTGGTGTTCCCTGAAGCCAAACTGATGTGATGGTACTGTTTCATTCACATCCACTATCTGTGTTGTAAGCCTTTTTAGCAGGAGTGTTTCAAATATTTTGGACATTTATGGAAGTAAGCTAATGGGTCGCTATGATGCTGCATCTTGTGGTGGTTTACCAAGTTTGTGGATCATTACTACTTGCGCGAACTTCCAAATTACTGGATAGTATGCCATCCTTAGCATACCATTACCATGGTGGTCAGTAGCACTATTGCTTCTCTTGGTAGTTATTTAAACATTAGAGGTGAGATTAAGTCGAACCCAGGATCTTTATGATTTTTGCCTAGACATTTCTTGTTCAACTTCCACCGGGGAGAATCATTTTATTGGCAATGTCACTGGCCAAGGGCTATACAGGAAGTTCTCAATTTTTTGGTCGTCATTATTGTTGCTTACCAAGATGTACTGGCGTAATTTAAAACACATATTTCGGTGGATAACATAGCCAGGAGTTCGATATACACTTACAGGAATTTTGAGTTCCTACCCTCTGTCTTAAACTACTGACTTATATGTTTTAGCACTTATTATCAAAATGTCTCTTTCTTATTCATAGAAAAATCTAGTTCATAAAAGAAAAAACTGCCCATTAGTGACGAGGACCGACAGAAATTCGGGAGTTCCAACCGATCGATCATATAGCCAGTAAAATCCTCAGAGGTTTTGTTAAACAGTATTGCGTAGTTCTGTATGTTTACTTTGACAAATATGTCTGTTCACTGAAATGTTTACACATAGGAAGATATGAATAATGTTTGATTTTTCATATAGCGATACATTTCGATGTACTTTTGCCCAACATAATATTTGTAACTGCAGTTATTGCAGGGATCATACTGGCCTCGATGGTCTAGTGGCGCCGCACAGTTGCTTATACTTTCAAAGGTCGTGTGCAATGGTTTAAATATAAAGTGATTGCAAATGCTTGGAGGACCGCAACCTAGATTTCGCCCATTTAAAGCCAAACCAAATCATATACAGTATCATCAACAACAGTTTTCAGATCTTTAATTGAACCAAGCTGTCACAATTGTTATAAACATCTTTATTTCTAACTCTATCAGTCCATGGAATTTTAAGCAATCTTCTGTAAACCCATATCTCAAAGTTGAGGAAATGTAGCAGCGAACAAGACGCATACTTAAATCAGTATTAATAATACGATTACACTGAATATTTTTCAATTTAATGAAAGAGTTTTGTACTTCTCAATTTTTGACTTTATTTCAGTGTTAGGCCGTGTTCCCACCAAAAGCAACCGGCGACCGCAACGCAATTGCAATGCGACCGCAACTTCAGTTGAGTTGCTCTTGTGTACTTACTGAAATCAACTGTTTTGAAATTTCTTGTTTCGGTAGTCCTGAACAAAATGTCGTCCTCGTCACATGAAAATATATTTATTATATAATTTCTCCCCAGGCTTTTTCTTTGATGTGTATAAGATGGCTTTGTCAAATCATATAAACATGTGTGTGCTTTAACAAGGGCCACAAAATTCAAGATTTTGCTGTCTCGTCCGCCATGAACCAGCAGTTCTTGGCAACTGTAGACCGCAACTGGCGACGGCGACGCGGTATGCAGCGCTGCCGGCAACCAATTAGCAACTGGTTGCGTTGCAGTTGAGTTGGCTTTTAGTAGGTGGAAACACGTGTATTTTAACATTAGCGCCGAGTCGCGTTGCTGTTGCGTTGCAATTGCATTGCGGTCGCCGGTTGCTTTTGGTGGGAACACGGCCTTTCAGTCACACTGATCATTCGCTATAGTGCCTAAATATTTATATTTATCTGCCTTTGCTAGGATTTTATCGTTTATTTTCAGCTAAGGTGATGGTAATTGTTGGTTCGTGATTACCATCATTTTCCTGTTTTTCCGTTAATGTGCAGACCATATTGTTCACTTTTCTCTACTACGATATTCAACGGTGTTTATATATCATCTTCATTGTCTGTAACTATACAGTGTCGTCAACATATCGCAAATTAATTATGCGTTCTCCATCCATTAATATTCCTTCCGTCTTTTCATATAGTAATTCTTTAAAAATAGATGCTGAATACAGGTTAAATAATAATGGTGACTGTACGCATCCTTGACGGACACCTCTTACTATTGTAGTTTTTTGAAAATGTTTATGTTGTTAGAATCTCTAAACTCTAACGTTGCATGTTGTATGGTATCAAACGCTTTGTTGTAGTCTAAGAAGCACCCATAGATGTTTTTATTTGCGTGTCTGCAACACTGTAGGGGAATTGAATACTGAAGAGTGCCTCTCGTGTACCTAAAACTAAACTGCGTTTCTGCTATGCGTTCTTCACATTTCTGGTAAATTCTGGGATGTATTATTTTCAGAAGAACCTTAAGCGTTTATGGCATTAGAGTAATTGTTCTATCGTTACTGCATGCCTTTACTTTTTGAATTTTGGATATGGTCATAAACATAGATGACAGCTATGCTTTATATATAACGCCAATATTGTTACACTGCGTAGTTCTGTTAAGATCTTGATACCTTTGTCATCTAATAATTTCTATAATTCTGCAGGTACATCATCCGGTCCGAGAGTGTTTCCATTTTTGGACACTTGAACTTCTTTCCTAACCTCTTCCTCTTGAGTTTCTGGTCTTTCGTTCATGTTATTGAGTGTAAAGTGTGTAAGCCTTTCGTGGCTGAATTCTACATAATTCTTCCAAGTTTTTAATTTATTTACCAAAATTGTCATTATATTAGGTTCAACTTGTAGACTTAGGTACTTTGAAGGCTGCGCGGCGGCAAAACAGGGGATAAATATGAGCATTTTTATTTTCAAACTTATGAGCATGGGTGGATTTTAAATCATCTTTAAGATATATGTAGGAAAAACTGTAAATACTAGAAAACATTTTATTATACAGGAAATATGAACGCAGGGGTGGAGCTTCGAAACAGAGGGTCACTACAGACATTTTATGTCAAAGAGTCAGGGACAATACCTACGGGAGAAAAGATATAAACTTAGCCAGTCAAAGTGTTAGGTAATTGTAAACTTTTCAGAAAATTTCACTTTCACAGTACATTGAGTTAGCACTAGGATAGCCAACAAGCCACGGTTCATTCGTTCGTTTATGACTACATTGTCAGAGAAGCTGAAGTCCTTGCATGATAAGTGATCATATGCAGCAGCAGATCATGCATTTCAGGCGCCTATAATTTCCGACATGAAAAATGTTTTACCCTCAGTAAAGAAAAGTTATTTATTTTGGTAACGGTGCCGGGGGCCAGTATAAAATAAAAAGAACTTCTTTACCGCTTGCAAACAGTTTGATGATGTTGGACTTGAAGACGAATACAATGTCATTGGCTCATCCCACAGCAAAGATGCTAGTGATGGAATAGGTGATACCACAGAAAGAAGTATCAAGAGTGAGTTTGCAAAGGACATACACGAACCAAATTGTAACACCACAGCATATGTATAATTAATTTTTAATATTACTTGCATTACATACATTTATGTATCAACTGATGAGGTTCAATCAAATTATCCAAAACTTACAGCAAGATTTGTAAATTCCAAACCAATACCGCGCACAAGAGGCTATCATAGCTTATCTCGATTCGTTTCAAATAACATGCTTTAAACATCCCAATCATCAAAATCTGAAGACTGTCCATCCATCAAAAACTGAGATGAACACTTAAAAACAATTAAATTAACTACATTCATAGGATTGATTGGAGACGGTGGTTTAAGTAAATAAACTTTGGAAAATCCCTTATCACCACGATATGTAGAACACGTACATACGTATTTCGGCAACTAAGCGGTCATCTTTAGTAGGAACTTGAACTATCTAAAGTAACTTGGCTGAGGAAAACCTCTGGAGATAAGTTCTACACCAAGTCATCAATTGAATGCTAATAATCTAACAAACAAAGGCTTGAATACTGAATCCCCTTTAGGGTTCGTTACGCCTAACCGGCTAAGGAATCATTTTCAACAAATGAATTAAATCTGAGTTAGGAAATAAGTCAGTGAGTTAATACCCGAAACAATGGATCTCAGCGACTTACCTGCTTTGTGTATGTATAAGTTTGTATCTTAGCGCTGGTGTAATAAGTCTGTGGCAAATTTTCAGAGTTTCTTTTGTTTTTCTGATCATACTCCTTAAAAGGGTCCAAAATAACGACTCTAAATCCTTTAATAAGTTAATGGTCTCTGTTAACAAATTCTAGTTTCCTGGACGAATGAATTTTCAAACTACCTAACACATTTTACAATTTTTGCTAACATTAATATTAATATAATCATATCGGCCCATTTCGCTCTTACCGATAATTTCAAAGCTATTTGAAAAACTATTACTCAAAAGGCTCAAACCAATAATAGGAAGAAAAGAACTGCTACCAACACACCACTTTGGATTCCGAAACCAACATTCAACTGTACAGCAAGTTCACAGGGTAATGAATACCGTAGAGAAAAGTCTTGAGGAGAAAAAAGTCTGCACAGCAATCTTCTTAGATGTTGCACAGACTTTTGATGAAGTATGGCATCAAAGACTAAATCATAAACTAGAAACAAATCTGCCTAAACAATTTGCTGAACTTCTGAAGTGATGTAACACCTTATAATTAAAAAAAAGGACATCAAAAATTGCTTGTAGCTACAAACATCGATGAACGTAAAGGTATTGCCCCAGCTTTTTAAAAAATTACTTGAGCAGTGGTAGAGCCGTTTTAGGTCTAAAAAATAAAGATGGTTTGTTTTAGCACCATTTAAAATTACTTGCCTTATATTTAATAATTCGTTTCCTTTTGGGAAAAGCTGTTTCTTGAGTTAATTTGCTTAATAGAAGAACCTGCTTTTGGGAGAATAATTGAGCTAAAAAAATGCCGTGTTTACTCAGAAATGACTTCATGCTCAGTGCAGAATGGGCAGGTGTATTGTTATACAAAAACCAAATACCCTTTTTCTACAAATTGTGACCGCACGCGAGAATACAATTGCAGCAATCTCTTCATTGCTTCAATGTAGACACTATTTACTGTTTGTCCTTCAAGTACAAATTCTTTATGAATCCATGTTTATCGGAAGAGGTAATCAACATGATTTTGATTCTGAATTTTTGGAAAAAAGCCCTTTAGGTCTTTGCTGATTTTTCAATCCACTATATGCCCTAGTGAAACAGCTATAACTCATTACCAATGACTATATTGTTAAGAAAATTTTAATTGTCGCGTAATCTGAACGAATCTGCGCACGATATTGTATTTGCTCATCCGCAAGACTGCGCGGGTTGAACTTTGCACAGATTTTTTTATTTCCCAAATCTTCATGTAAAATTTGTTAAATCGTCTCCTTATTGATGTTTGACGTACAGACGCCTGTTTATAGTGGTATTTTAAACAACCTCGCACGCATACATCTTTGGAATTTTTAAACAATTCAAACACTTTAGTGCGGTGATATCATCCTACACAGTATTCAACAGTTCATAAGTTTCTGTTGGAAATTTTTCCTATTTCGTTGCTCCATGAAGACTGACACAAACTCGGCGTGTCTGCCAGCATCCTGCGCAGAAACTAACAGCTGTTCGATCTTCTATTGTTAATACTGTGCACTATTACATGCTGCTTTACTTTTGGCATAATTTCACTTGACTCCAATGCTGCAGAATCAATCCGGGAATTATATTGCCAAACCGCAGATTAAAATTAGGGTGATCCATCCTCAAGCGGAACAAATATAGTATTTTTTTATGAGCTTTCTTTGCTCATTCGCAGCTTAAGTTTCTCACAGCCTGCTATGAGAAAATGGAAAACAATTATTTGTAAATATAAACCCATTAAATATTGTATCAGAAGAAAGAGAAAGGAAGCTCTTACGAATATTGGTATGGACATTTGTGACTCTTATTTAATGAAACATAATTGATATTAAATCGGTTGCATAGGGCAGCACTGCGCAAACGGTATTCGTAGTCCAGCACAATGCGCGCTGATCAGTACTTAGATGGGTGGACCAATATAGTGGCATACGCAACCGGTCGTGCTTCGGAGGATACGTAAAACCGTCATACGAACATCTTTGACTATCGTAAACCATGTAGTGGAACTTCTCTACTCTGTTCCATGGGTTAAGCTAGCCTCCTACCCGGCATAGGTGCAAACTCACAGAACATACTCTATTGTAGGTAATTAACAGGTCATTATGCTATACACAGAAGAAGAAGATCATTAACATTAATACCTCTAAAAATATTACAAATTACGAATAATCCAATTAGTCTTCGAAATCTCCATAGAAAGTGCCTTAACACCGTTTTGTTGTAACATCAATAATAATCAAATTGTCTAAAAGAAATCTATACTAAAAATATTATTTTTTCAGTCTATATTAAAAATGAATGAAAAAGGGAACAACAAAATGATTATTACTTTGTGTCTCTCTTAGCCAACCACCAGGAACTCCTAGTAGTAAAATTTAAATTTTATAAAAAATAAAGTAAAACTCTTAATATAATCAAAGTGATGTTTAATAAAATGTCTAGATTTGCAAGTTTGATAATTCGGTCTTATCCCGAAATTGTTTGTTATTCTTATATTACAAATCCATTGGTAATGGTAATCCGAAAGTATGATTTTATCTGCCAAGTCAGCCAAACTACTTGAGCTCTATTTTCTTCGATCACATTTATGTAAATTATATTATAATATTAGTATACTAATCATGCTAAATATATCAATCTTAAAAGTCTAATTAAAATTAAATTACTTCCGAGTTGCTGCAAACTAGAAAAACGTATTTATTAATGTATTATTACTGCTGCGTTGTTATTGTTTTATATTTTACCGACTCCTAGTTGTTGCTGTAAATTTTAAAAAATTCATCCTGCGTAAATTATGTTTTCATTCCAATTTCCGTTTTTGCTGGGCTACTGCCAATTTTGCCACTTGAACTTTATCATCAATCTTCACTAGATTGGTGGGAAGTATGTACGTACGTAACAAGGGGACCTCGTAGAGTACATGTGTACTAGAGTGATATTTACTTCCAGTACATTCATGAGCAATAGCTAGTTCGTGCTTTTTTTGGGGGCAATACTGATAACGTAAGTGTAATTTATTTTATCTTTTAGTAAACACCTAAAATTTCATCTCTAATACTGTTTAAGATTAGAACATTTTTGATCATTATTACAGCAAAAATATTTTAATTTCCAAGAATCCATAAATAATTAATTATTTGATATTACAAAAGTATTGATATAATTTATATACAGAGATTTTTTTTAAATATTTTTATTTTATATTTTATCGTCAATATTTATTGTTGGGGCTAAACAATTACAAACGACAGTAACAGTTTAATCATTATTAAAAAATATCTAATCGTGGTTTCCATGTTGGGGCACTAATTTCAAACATATCTACTATACTGTTTGTTTAATTACTATTATGGCATTTTTTTAATGAATAAAAATAGTAAACAAATTAAACGTATTTATTAGTCGCTTTTTACTATACGTCGTCGTTAACACTCTTATTAATTAATATGTCAAAACTATTTTATTAATTGTTGAATATTGTTTTTTAACTAATTAAATCATATGTAATTTAGATCACAAAGATTTAGATGTAGCTGTGTATTGAAATATTAGTGAGAGCTCACTAATTGCCCCAAACGAACTAAAAGTCTATTTTTAATTAAGGGAATCAATACCTTTTATTTTTTGTACATATACCTATATCCCGCATATTATTACTTTCCCATACCTTATAGGTATAGGGTAAGTATTGAAATCATGAAAATTTTCGAAATCGAGATTTTAACGGATATATCCGTTTTGGGTCTCTAGGAACCCAAAAAAGTGGTTTTTAAAAAATGTCTGTCTGTGGGTGGGTACGTACGTATGTACGTACGTATGTACGTACGT
>JABXWE010056655.1:0-27663 GCA_014611495.1 Limonius californicus | reverse complement strand
TTGCTGTAACCCAGATTACAAACAACACTATGGACAAATCCTACACTTGCACCAACAATTTGTGAAATTTCTTTAATTGAAATTCGACGATTTTCTCTAATAAGGCCTTCCGCACATGCCATATTGTTTTCTGTTAATGCAGTACACCGTGCACCTGGTCGCAGCTCATCCATAGTCCCTTCTTTTCCATTCTTAAAATTTCGGTACCATTCCTTCACAGTTGGGTACGCAATACATGTATTTTTATACTCTGCTTGCATTCACGTATACCTCTGCAATGGCTGTATACCCTCAGCGCATAAAAAGTGTAGGACCGCACGCTAATTAAACTTGGACGGGTTTTCAACGACAAACGCCATTTCAAACTCGAAGTCTTAAAAGTAAGAATCAAATTCAAATGCCAGAAACTTATTAATGTGTTGCTTACAAACACTACTAACATTAGGAAATGTCATTGGAATTATTTCATTTGTTTTCAAGGCTAAGTTGATCAAAGATGGGTTTCAATTGAACAAGACTCATAATTTATATTTTTTGTGAATGTGGAATAAAAGTGTAGTATATTTTGTGAAGTTACAATTGGGAAGATACGTTAACTGGAATATATGATTAATATAAAAACAACTTGAATGTATTTTGTAAAACAGAAATACGTCATGGATGTTTAGACAGTGTTGCCATACATTTCTACATTGGTTGTTTATCAATAGTGTTCAGCGGATTATAGAAGAGATTTTAAATCAACAACATGAAAATAAGTTGACACTAACAATAGTGATATAGTCACACAAGTTCTGAAGGACATGTACTATTACCTGAAAAGTTTATTCTTCGTCTTCTTCTTCTAGCCATTAAAAGCCAATTAAAACCTCCAGCTCTCTTTATATCGTCTCCGCATCGTTGTTGAGGTCTTCCCACGCTTCTTCTTTCTCCCCAGGGTCGCCACTTCGTTACTTTCTCACTCCATCTCTCTGTCGATCTTGCCACGTGGCCCGCCCAGTTCCATTTTAATGTGCTTATTCTTCTTGATATATCTTCGACTTTTGTTTTTTCACGTATCCATTGGTTGCTCTCTGATGTACTTGCATTTTAGTCATGTTTTTCTTGGTTAGTACCCATGTTTCTGCCCCGTAGATGGTCGCTGGGAGTATGCACTCGTTGTATATGTCTGCTTTTAATTTTAAAGGGATGTTCATTTTCATTATATTACTTAATTTCCCGTAGGCTGCCCAGCCCATTCTAATTCTACGTTTAATTTCCAAATCTTGATTTTGTTTCTCCAGGGTTACTGCTTGTCCCAGATAGATAAACGAGTCTACTTTCTCGAATGATTGGTCCCGCAGGTCGATTTTTTTCTGTTGGTGTTTTGATTTGTCATATATTTTGTTTTAGAAAAGTTTATCTCCAAACCGATTTTTCCGGCTTCCGTGTATAAATCCTCCAACATATTTGTCATTTCTTGTTCTGTTTCAGCAAATAATACGATATCGTCGGCATATCTAAGGTTATTTAATCTTTCTCCTGAATACCTCTTCAAGGGCTAGGTTAAATAGTTTTGGGGAAATAACATCACCCTGTCTGACTCCCCTGTTTATCTTAACCTTGTTCGTATCTTTATGTAATTGTATGTGCAATGTTGCCTTATCATATATTTTTTGAATTAGCTCCATGTATCTATAATCTATTCGAGCTTTTCTCATAGCCTGTATTATTGCCCATTTCTCTACAGTATCGAATGCTTTCCTGAAATCGATGAAAACCAACCATATAGGGACATTATATTCTGTGGTTTTTTCAATTACTATTTTCAGCGTATGAAGATGTTCAATTGTGCTGAAATCGGTTCTGAATCCTGCTTGTTCTTTTGATTGATGAATTTCGAGTTTGTGTTCAATTCGGTTTGTTAGTATTCTTGTAAGCAGCTTATATATTTGAGACAGCAAGCTTATGGCTCTGTAATTTTCCAAATCTTCTGGGTCGCCATTTTTATATATTAGAATTACTATCACATTTTCCCATCCTTTCGGTATATCCCTTTGTGCCATACATTCGTTAAACAACCTTCTTAGTTCTTTCAGAACCGTGTCTCCTCCTTCTTTAAGCATCTCTGCTAGTATTTCATCCTCCCCCGCTGCTTTACCCCTTTTTATTTGTTTGGGGGCCTTTTGAATTTCATCACAATCAATGTCTGGTATTTCTTCAGAATTAACGTTTATTATCCTTTCTTTTTTTGATTTGTTCTGTTCTTCTACGTCTTTATTTCCTATTTTGCTATCATATAGGTTTCTATAAAAAGCCTCAGTTGTTCGTAATATTTCTTCTCTGTCGTGTATTGTTTCTCTATTTTCATTTTTTAGTTTGGTAATTTGTCTCTTCGGTGCATTAGCTTTTTTGAAAACTTTTAATCCTTTATTCTGTTCTATCAAATTTTGTACAAACCGAGTTTTATAGTTTAAAATATCTTGCTTTGCCGATTTTCTTGCAGTTTTATTCACCTCCGCGAATTCTACTGTGTGTCGTTTATTTTGTTCTATCAGTTTTCATCGTTGTTCTAGCATATTTTTTGTAGCCTGGGACAGTTTTTCTTCTTTTTTATTACTTCTGGGAGTGATCTCCTTTATTGTCTTCTTTATAGTACTGACGATTGTGTCGTTGATTTCGTTGATGGTGTCTTCTTCTCCTTGTATGTTATTCGAGAAGTTTATTTCTAATAGTTGTTTGTATTCTTCTCCTTTGTTCTCCAATATTTGACTAGTGAGACGTGTATTTATTTGTCCGAGACGTTTTTTCCTCTCTAGTTTTTCATTTGTTTTTATTTTGGCTCTTACTATTCTGTGATCGCTGCCGGTCGTGAACTGGTTCAAAACCTGTACATCTTCGATAATATGCTTTTGTTTCGTTAATACAAAGTCTATTTCATTTTTTGTTTTACCGTCCGGGCTTATCCAAGTCCATTTCCGCTTTTCTTTTTTCTGAAAGAACTTATGTATATTGCACATACTTTCTTTCTCCATGAAGTTCATTAGCATATCTCCTCTGCGATTTCTTTGTCCTATTCCGTATTTACCCATGTATTGTTCTGTCATATCTTCCTTTTTTCCTATTTTAGCATTAAAGTCCCCTATTATCAAGGTATAGTCTGATTTATGTTCTGCTATACTTTGGGATATTTCTTCGTAGAATAATTCAACTTGTTCGTCTTCGTACTTACTTGTCGGAGCATACGCTTGCACTATTTTCATAGTGCGTTTCTTGTTTATTTGTATTATTACGTATATTACCCGGTTTGATATTGTTTTAAGAATTCTAATATGAGACTCTAATCTTTTATGTATGAGTATTCCTACCCCTCCGGTGCTGTCGTCTTCTTTGCCCTCATAGAACAGTATGTTTCCGGGTGGTAGTTTTAGACAGTCTTCACCTTCAAAAGTTTATTAGTTATTACATAAGATTTAAAACAGCAACAATATGCATAATTTATTACACACATTAGAATCTCTCAAGGATGTTATAGAAAGTGGATGCCGCATTCGCACACTGCTGTGAAGCTATTTAGGGAAACCAACTATACCTAAAATAAAGCACATTTCAGATTTTATTCTTTGAAGAATTGTAGTATCTATTTGCCACACAATATGCCATTTTAATGACACAATTTTGCCACAAAATTACAAATTTAAACTAAATATTAGCAAACGTATAATGTATTTATAAACCCGTTTGAACACATGGGATACCAGTTGTATTGGGCTTTGGCGCCAGAATTGGCACAAATGCTTAGTTATCTGAAGCCAACGCGCCGTAGATACGGCACGTCAGATATTCGAAAAAGCCTTTTCGAAGTTTAAAATTAAAAATATCTACTTCGATTTTATGATGGGTTGATGAAATGATCTATTATGTTGCCTGTTGTTAATTTATGAGTAGAAAATATGATATTTTACAGAATTGTTGTTACAACTTCCCATTCTTTTATTTAATTTTGCAGAGTCATAAAATAATATAAATACTTAGTACAGTAGACGAAGAATATGAAGTTTAACGCATAATTTTCTAGTAAGTGTATGGGATAAACTTAAAAACGAAAAATGTCAAGAAAGTTTTGGTTCTTTCGGAAATTCAAAGTATAGTTTAAATTTACTATACAAAAAATGTAAACTTTATTTTTCTAAACGTCAATACCTTTTTAAAGCTCGTTTAAGTTGTGAAGTAGTAGAAAAGCCTTATTTTAATTTATTTTTGTGGTATGACGTAACTGTTTAATTTATTTATATCTGTCGTGTATAATTGGTAACCTTTCCTAGATCTAAAGCAAGATTCCTACTAACACGAATGTATTTTAAATCTTAATAAAGGAAATTTCATTTAGGGTCTTAAATTTTGCTGGTACATTAAAAAGCTAATAATTTCAGCTACTGCAACGCCCACTCCGTCTGCTTAATTCGAATCTGATTGAAACTGAAAGGTGAAATACTTTAAATTTCTCAGATAACGATGCAAGACAGAAATTCATTTCTGTTTTCGCTTTGATGTCGGTGGAGCACACAGCGGCTCTTTGGCGTCTCATTCATCTTTGCAAAATATTCTCTTGTCCAAATTTGTTGCTTTGTTTTGTCTCTAATCCTTCCCCCTAATACATCTTTCATGCCAAAGCTCAGTTTGCGAATATTATCCGAGTTTATTGTTAACTTGTGTAGAGGCTCACAAAATACATCGTTGGAAGGGAAGTTGCGTCCAGCCTTCAACATAAAAAGGAGAAAATAATTCTGATGACAGAAATATGTGCTCATTATTTCTCCTACGCTATAAAGGGTGAAAACTCAAGGGGTCGATAACAACGGAAGGCTTATTATCGAAATTACCTCGCGTGGTTGGCTGCACTTGTTACTGTAACGTCTGCAATTTTTCCCTTGGGTACTTCACCAGACTGCTGCGGCCAAAATAAACGGCACAATTTATATATTTGCAAGTTTCGTGAGGGCTCTAAAGCGGGGAAAACTACGATGTTTTCGCAGTCGCGAGCTGTTCGAATACCAACAAGAAAAAATTTTACATATTTCCAATGAAATGAGGAAAGGGGACGAAAACAACGCCGTTACACAATGGATATAACAAGTTATTTCTCTTGCTTGTGATTTATGGATCTTGGTAGCGCTGCCTATGCTAATGGCAACATTTATATGTGTCGACCGTGGTATAACTTATAGCTTTTAGCAGTTAATTTGTTAGTTTGATTTACGTTGCTTTTGATTTATATAAGGGTATGCTTTTTGTGCTTTCTCGATACTCCTTTGAATATTCACTGTTTGTTGGCTTTTGTCCTTTTTTGCATTATTTATTTCGGCTTATCGTTTGCAGAAAGAAAATCTTTTGTTCCGTTTATGTTCTTTGATCCATACTGCTTTCACTTAATCTATGTATAGGCTGTATCTGAGAGGTCTACAGAAACTTCAACATGTGGTAGATTAAAGCGTTGACTGAAATATTAATTTTTCAGCGAATGAATAAAGTATAGAGAAAAAAAATTACTGTAGTTAGCACAGATCTACATTATTTCTTACTGATTCATAATTAGTAGTTGTAATTAAAAATAGTCTACAGTCGACGCCATTGCATATTAAAAGAGATGTGCCTGATAGTAAGTATTCAGAACGCTTGTTCGAAACATGACTTAAACCATAGGAACTACCACTTTGACAGTCAACTTTATTCTTGCACAGGAGGGTATCTCCAATAATAAATTAAGAACACGCAAAATTGTTAGTAAATTAGTAGGTAGAAATACAGAAAATGAATTAGAAGCACACAGCTCAATATTTTACAAGATGCTTCCAACACTGTTGGTGTTGGTGGCCACACAGACTTAATATTTAACTAAGATTACAACTCTGGCAATAAATTAGGAACACGTGGTAATACTTAGGGAGCTTTAATTCGCACAATAAATTAGCAACTCATAGGTCTACATTATATTACACTCAGAGCACCTTCACTAATCACACAGATTTAATAATAGATTAGCAGTAAAGTATCGTCACAATAATTTATGAGCACACAGCACAAGATTAAGTGAGAACACACAGCCACACAGTTTTAATAATTAATTAGGAGTACCACTATGGCAATAAGGAAGGAAGTTAGGAACACACAGTAATAATTAATAAGCTTTCGTTCTCACAATAAATTAGGAACACATAGGTCTAGATTATGTAGCACTCACAGCACCTTTACTACTCACACAGATCTAAAAATAGATTAGCGGTAAAGTATTTTCACAATAATTTATGAGCACACAGCACAAGATTAAGTGAGAACACACAGCATTGTTATAAAACACACCGTTTTAATAATTAATTAGGAGTGGCAATAAATTAGGAACACACAGTGATAATTAGGAAGCTTTCGTTCACACAATAAATTAGGAACACGTAGATCTATATCATACAGCACTCACAGCACCTTCACTAATCACACAGCTTAATAGTAGATTAGCAGTAAAGTATTTTCAGAATAATTTATGAGTACACAGCCCAAGATTAAGTGAGAATACACAGCACAAGCATACAGTTTTAATAATTAATTAGGAGTATTACTATGGCAATAAATTAGGAACATACAGTAATATTTAGGAAGCTCTCATACTCACAATAAATTAGGAACACGTAGGCCTATATTATGTAGCACTTATAGCACCTTTACTAATCACAGCTCTAGTACTAGATTAGGAGTATAATATTTTCCCAATAAATTATGAACATACAGCCCTCTTAATAAGCACACTGCTTCAATAATTAACTAATAGCACAGCTCTGGTAGTACCTATATTAGAAGCACACAGTTCGATGTGATTTATATACTCACAGCAACAATTAGTAAGTTACAACACTCACAATAAATTAGTGACACATAGATCGATATGATTTAGTAAACATTGGAGTACACAGGTCAGTATTAACTAGTTATGCACAGCAACGTAACTGAGAACATAGTTCTAATGGTAAATTAGGAACACACAACTACCACAACAATTTAGGAGTACACATTTCTAATGAGTTTGGAGCACAAAGCACTTTACTTCAAACCACGTACTATTCGATATTATTTAACTCAGTATTTGTACTACTGCACCTATTTCCTTCAACACTCACTAACGGCGACTATTTTTCGGAGAAAGCGGTCATACGTCCTATACAGTGCAGTAAAATACATCATCATTAAACTTGTATAATTTGTATATAATAACAATATGATTATAATTTTGTTATGTCACGTGTCAAGGCCAGTAAGAACGTTAAATTTATGACTTCCATGAAAATACCCATTATAAATCTTTATGGATTCAAACATGGTTTTTGAACAATTTCTACACGTTTTTCAAAATTTTGAGATTTATTACTAATTTATCAAGACAACAAACTCGTGAACCCCATCCGAAATAAAAAGCGTATTCCATGTCATATAATTTTTAAACAAGTTCTTATGTACTATTGCTATTGCAGTATAGATAGTCGTAGTATAAATGGAATGATTGTGTTGTTCAATCTTCTAGCTTCAAAATTAAGAACACCTTTTCTTTTCAAAACTCCTACTTTAAAATCTAAGAATTTAAGAAGTAATATTTTAAGTCAACTGGACCTTAGGTTATTTAACAGAAATTAGGAAGCAGATTTATAATGTTTCCTAACATTTTTTTAATTTTTAAATATTGACTTGAAAGTGGTTAATTTGCGAAATTTTTGAACGATTTATGAAATGTTTTGTCGAGTATGGTTGTTAGCTTTTTAACGAAATTGTATTACATGATACCGGCCAAGATTGCTCGTTTATTACCTAAAAAGGTTTGAAATTCAATTCGCAGAACTGTATGTTTAGTAGCAATAAATTTTATAATTTCCTTGCAATATTTAACTGCTATATATTTATTAATATTTTCGTTCATATCGAATTTTTTATGACTCCAAATGATTTTTAAAAATTATCACTTTAATTTGTGTTTATAGAACCTTAACTTCAGGTACCTACTTTAACAATACTTAGCCTCTAAGCTTGTAGCAAATCATCTTACTTCTATTTGAACTGCAGTTGGGTATATTGTTTTTACGTTAGCAGGTACGTATGTGGACAATGTAACAAATTCAGATTGGTATTTTTATGTAAAAGCTATTGTTTTAATACTAAAATTTCCAATATGCACTTGATAACGTAATAATTTACGTTTTATAGTGCTCTAGAATGATGCTATTTTATTTAGCTAGGTAGAAAATAATATGGACTTAAATTATAAGAAAGTCCTTTGTTATGTCTTATTATTATAATTGGAAGTTGTACTTCTGTATTAACTTCCACCTATAAATCTCAATGGTCTTGACTATTTTGAATTTACTTCCTCTATCCCGAATCCAAGCAACTATTCGGAGACAATTTTAGCCGTAAAATAAAACCTGCCTGTCTTATACAGTTCTTGTTCCTGCTTGTCTTTTATTAAATGGAATGGTTATTGTGGCTGTCTTGAATTGTCTCCAACTGAACAAAACGCCACAATACAACCGCAGAGGAGAGCAATGTAGATATAATTTAAAGTGATACAAATGCAATAGAATTCACATCTGTCACTGATATCAATGTGATTGTTACCCGAATTAAGTAAACCCTAGGTTGCCTTAAACCTGTTAGTATAGAAAACCTCCTGAGCGTGAAGAACGGACTCGTGCGAAGGGGAGGGTGGTTACGCAAGTCCACCCCTCCGGGATTACATGCTTGCGTAAATTACAACGTTTTTTCTTGCTGACTTAAACTCTACAGGCTTTTTTACTTCTTTAAAGAAAACAATTCTTTGGATATCTTTATGAATCTGTTTCATGCTCTTGTTGAAAGGTAACGTGTTTTAATAGATAGAGTAGATGCGCAACAATGATTTGATTAGAGAAGTTAATATATGCATTGACCGCAAAGTTTGCAGAGGTTGCTGGGATTGACGGACACGGATGTGGAGCATCTATCACGTTGGATGCGGATAAGCCATCAATCATCGTTACCGGTTCTACATTGTCTTTGTGTCAACGCCAGAATATCGAGATTACGGTTCCTGGGTTCCCAAAGGTTTGGTAATTAATTTCCTAATAATGCTAATAATAATCAATAAATGTTAAAGTACGAAATATGTAAAGGGGGTTGCTTTAAAAAGTGATTTATAATTTACCAAGAAAAATGGTAAATTTAAAGAACAGTCCTTGCTTTGAAATTATACAGCAGGAAGAGTAATCCGTAGTAAAAGTAAATTTAAAAACATCAACCAAAGAGTTTGCTTTCCCATACCTCAAACAAGGGTGGGAGGTTACAGGATGCACCGCAATCCTCCTTTTCTTTCAAGCTTACAATTTTATATATTCGAAATATTACAATGTTCGTCAGAAGCTACGGCTTACAAGTATCTAGTCGTTAAAAATCGCAGTTAGATCAAGAATGTTGATTTTAACCATTTTTCTAGCTGTCCAATAGCTTGATTGTCATTATATCCAACTTTCTCTGGATTTTCTTTATTTATTACTATCAAAATATGATTCATTCAGTCTTTGATATGCATATGAAAATACATCATTCAACACTGAACATTGACACTGTAGCTCCTTCATACATTTCTTGTTAGAAGTATAAGACGTTCAAGAACGGTTGCCAACAGATTTTAAGCAACATTAACACTGTTGTACATGGTTTAATGGAAATGATGAAATTTTTTAGCGTTGAACCATGTTTCATCCATCTTAGCAACTGCGACGCGTATTTTCAAAATTATTGTACGTGGCCAACCGAAAATTCTCATACACATCAGACCTACTATTTCTAAGATCGATTATTGATAAAATACCCCTTGCTGAACTTCAGCTTGAGTGCTTCCTGGAAGATGGAGCAACCGTTCACACACTAGGTACAAAGCTGTACTTTTTAAGAAACGTTTTGATGTATAACAGCTACAAATCGTTGGTCATCGGGATCTCCTGCCTTAACACCTGGCTGCTTTATGTTTAGACATCTTGAAACTGTAGTTGAAAAGTTGTGGAAGACCATATTCAAACACCGATACAGTTAGTAATCATTTTTGAAAATATGAAGCACGTGGATAAAGTTTGTTTAAACAATGATAGAGAGCATTTCGAGCAGCTATTGTAACCCACAATTTTGCAAAATGTATTTCTGTTTTCTTATAAACGTGCGTCTATATTTGAAATATTGTAAATTAACAACATTTACACTGTTCAACTTGTAAATATTAAACAAAATATTATATATTAGTATATATTTATTTAGTTAAAATAATTTCTGTATTTAAAGCACTTAGCGTATTTGCTATTGCACATGCTATATCAGTTGTGTAATAGGAGGAAGCTGAAGATGTATAAAGCATCGCATTTAAGGTATTCGAAGCCCTCCTGTAGGTACATTGATTGGCTTCGACATTTGGAGAACATTTTTAAATAATTTGACGTTGTTTGACATGTTTTCTCTCAGCCAAAATAGTACTTAAATATTATGTAAATCATAATTATACATTATTTGATCCTGCAGGAGTTGAGGATAATGATCAAGTGATTACTATATGAAAGGTTATAAATTTAGGAAATATCAGACACTGCGATGTTTTATGATGTGCAAGTAAAATGTCTTTACATACTTTAGATACAGTGAAGATTTTCCTAATAACAGTTATTTACTTCTATAAAACTTCAAAAACATACATGCACGATGTTTTTAATATACCTGTAGGTTTCCAGTACAACGTGTTAATCCAAACCCTTATGCTTTTATTTTCACGAGAATGTTAGAAAATAATGTTTTGGGTGTTTTTGGATAAAGTACTTGTACCTTATATATTGCTGTGCTATCTGTCTTATTTTGGCTCTACATTAGAAGTGCCAAAATATAATGCTGTGTTGACCCTGGTAAATAAATATGAATAGCGGAGAGTTGCCGATATTGTACCGGGTTAGACGTTTTTGACCATAGGAATTTATATAGGGCTTAAATAGCAGAAATCTCATATGCTGGCTATTCTTTGAGTATTTTTGGAGATATCAGAATTTTTCTACATTTTTTGTACAAAGGCAAGGTGGTGAAAATGTCTTAAAAAAAAAGCTTACATTTGGTAGAATAAAGGCAACCGGTATCCTAAGTTGTACCACCCGGTTCCTAAATTGTACCAGTAGTAGTTTGTCATTATTTACGGCAACAAACGAAATTCTAAATACTTTATTACGTAAACGAAAACATTATTGTATAAAGAAATCATAACATTTATATTATTAAATATACTTTAAATCAAAACAACTTAATAAGTACAGACCAAATAAAATACATTTATAAAAAAGCTAAACTTTAGGTATCGAATCATTAGGCACAATCGCCACAAACATAAACTTTGTTTTCTGTTGCTGCCGAACAGGATTCGTGAACCCCTCTCTTACATTTCAAACATTGGACCATATCTTCAAGTCGGTTCTCCTCGGAGATAAAGCAATACCAGTCTTCCAAATTTACTTCAGTTATTGGCTGCTTAGAAGTGGATGTTTGAAGGCCCTCACGAACTTACGTTTAACTTCCTTTACTTTCACTGGTTTTGTTTTCTTTTTCTTTTCTTCCGGTTCCTCTTTATAGGGAGTAGAAGTCAAAATAATTGCCCGTTGAGCAGGCCGACTTCTCTTCTTTGGTTTAGAAGTCACAGAAGGTAATGGAGATAACATTTCCGGGCTGAAGTATTGGTCTTCAATTGGGTTGTTAGTAATGCTATTTTCCTGATTAGTAGGCGTCATATTTATGATTAAAGACCGATTTTCTGTAACAATTTCCTGATTAGTAGGTGTCATATTTCTGATTACAGGCTGATTTTCTGTTATAATTTCAGCTGCTTCTTCATGATAAGTTATACGGATTTCAGATGGCAGGAAATCTGCATCAGTAAAAGTAAATCTATTTACAGGCCAAATTCCAACTTGACAATTTTCTATTGGATGTTTTTATTCTCCGTATTAGAATGCAAAGCAATAATCAGAATGTATAGGTTAGAAGGCCAAAACTATAATATTTTCATTGCAGCTATCGTTAGTTGTGAATACATGCAGAAAATTCAGTAATTTACTTACATTTGAGGTCGAAAATCTATAACGAATGGAGCACAAAACGTTTTTCTGCAACAATTTCTTCGTCATACGTCGTACCTACTGGCGCGAAATTTTTACCAACTGTTCAGAATAATTAATTATTTCATATGGTAACCACTAGACAGTGCTATGAGTAGCGAATCTGGAGAAATTAAGAAGGTACGATTTAGGCGCCGGTACAACTTCGGCAGCTTTCCCCTATTATTAAATAAATAAATTTGTTACGATGACTTTAATAAAGAAAGTAATATTCTTCTTACTAAAGATAATCTGATTCACTTGAATACAATTACCTGTATAATTGTTCTTCTAAATTATTGAATCCATAAGTAGGGTGATCTAAACAACAATATTTTCACTCTTAAATCTCAGGGAAATGCAGTAATTTGATCTTAGCGCCGTTTGACCTTAACCGCCTTAACCACAATGTAAGCAATAAAAGATGGAAACATGAATTATGGATAAAACAATTGGCATACGTAACGTTAAATAAAATCTTGCCAAGCTTTCTGTGGTACTTTTTATGAGTTTAGACAATTTATCAGTTAAATAACAAAAACAAAGGAAATACATTATCAATTGAATTAAAACACAACACTCTTTTGAATAAACCAACCTCGACACTGTAGTACTCACTCTAATGCTTCAGCCGTTGGTGTAATTGCCGTTGACAAACCGGCTTCTTGTTCTAAAATGTTTAACGTACGCTTATAGCTTGATTATGGAATTCCTTGGTAAATTGGTGGTCTCATCGATGTATAAGTTCTCACAGGTAAGTAGCAACTAGGAGCCTCCGCGACCGCATTTCGCTTAGTTAAGTTTAGGGTGCATGTTGCATGAATGGTTAGTATGTAAGGGACGCCAGCACCCCCCTGAAGTAATGCGAAAGCGGTTCCAGGGTAGGGGGGAGCGGTAGTATGAATGAACGAGAAAAAGAAAAAAAAGAAAGGTAAGTAGCAACTTAGGTATTTTTACTTAGTACTGTTCGTAAATGTGAAAGTTCAAATAAAAATTGTTTTTTCAAAATACGCAGTACTATTGAAACATAACCTCTTACTGGTTTGAACTCGGATTAAAAACGATTTGTTCCTTTGCTTTCTCAAATAGATATCTTCAGTTATACTTTTTAGAAATTATAATAATAATAATAATAATGAGCGACGTTTAAATATGAGTGGCGTTGATATAAAATTTTAAGTATTACATCTTCCTTTCCAACGTAGATATTTTGAGGATATGCAGCTTGCCGCCAATTCCAAACGTCAAACGGAACGCAGATAAAACAAGGTCGAAGAAACAGATGAAAGATACCGATGCTTGTACAGAAGCTAAACTACAATTCTTGATTTGAAGATTATATTATATTAAAAATTCACTTTTTAATCACAGGTAAGACAAAAAAAACGTTGATTCACAACAACTAGAAACTAGTTTTATTTATAAAAACACAAACCTTGAACAAATATCACTATTTTATTACCAAATACCAACAACTTCAACTCTTTTCTACATCGGTTGCTAAGCAACATGAAGATTTTTTTGCGATTTTTTTAGCTAGGCAACGTGTCAATACACATAGAATTGAAGCAAATCTCCTTATTTATCTATCCCAATCAGACAGTAGTTAATAAATACTAACATTTAATTGTCTTAATTATTAAATAACTTTCATAGACGTTACAAAACACAAAATCTGATTTTAAAAATATAATCAACAAATGCACGTTTTGATATCTCATATGACCTACCTACAATTTACAATTTATATTAAAAGTTTCTTAATTTTTTAAAATAAATGAAAAGGTTATTAAAATATCAGAAAATTGTTCTTAACACACTCAAACACAAAGTAGTTTTAACAATTTCCCACCGGAAAGGCCAACTATTCCAAAAATACGTACTTGTTTACATCCATTACAAAAGTACTACTTTAGAAATAAAGAAACCCCAAATAATACTGGCAAATGCTTCCAACACCTGAATATTGATGAGAATCAAAACCAAACCAACTTGTGGTCTCAAGAAACCAAGATCAACACCTTAACGCTACCAAATTACCCATCGGAAATGAACAACTCAGGCGGAAATCGAACCTAATCTTGTTTCAACAATCTATTTCTAAGACTTGCTTTATGGAATAGTTTTAAGTGTTAGCTCTAAGCTAGATTATTTAAACTAGAGATACAATAACACAGCAATATATTTAATAAATTTCGCCTTCTCCATTGTTTTTATGTATTTTAACTATAATTTTCCTATATATGACACAATATATAACGTACAAACAATACGTATTCAGTTTTGTCTGTGTTTTGACGTGAGCATATTAGCGTCTTCATACGTTTTTTCATTATATAAATTTATTTTTCCAATATTTGTGCTACGTTTAATTATTCTCCTTAAATACTTTGTCTAATTGGTTAAAACTAAGTTTAGAATCTCGAGTTACACTGCATTTTGAAATGTATGCAAGACGCTATTTTGTATAAGTAAGTCGAAAAAACGTAAAACAAATCCTAAAAAAGTATTGTTCAACATGTTGATAGAAGAGAGTCGATTATCCCCGATCCTGGATATTGACTGTTATTAGTACACGTGTTCAAGTTCAAGTTCACGTTCCTTTTAAAAAGTTAAATTTTTTGAAATCTCGAGGATGTCACAGTATGAACAGCTGCTGTTTAAGAAGTGTGGCTAATGGCCGTCTTGACAACCATTCTGCATGTTTGCTCAACGAGAATGAAAATATAAACACCTTCTACGCCTAGATTTATACTTCGATGATTTCGTTACAATAATGTAAAGAAAAGTTTGCATTATCCCACTCGATATACAATCGAGATGTCTTTCTACAAAAAACATATAGTATGTATGCTGCACGGCGCATAAAAATAAATACGTAAACGGTAATACATTTATCAATATTAATTAAGCAAAAATGGCAATGTAAAAATTGCATGTTGCGTAAACCTATGTGCAGGTCTTGCAACAATGTATCGTTCTTTTCGCTTTATTTATGTGTAACACGACATCAAATCTGTCATATTCAGAATTACTTACTGTTCGTTCGAGTGTGTGATTCAAATATTCCATAAATACGTTGCTCTGTTTCCAGTTCATTTCGCAATAATGTGTTGCCTGCATATCATGTGCAGTTGTGCATCTATCATGTTACATGATTACCTCATTTCGTTACCATAAGTAATACGACAGATGCTTTTGATATAATGAAGGTAGATTATATATTATTCGTGTTCAAAATTTATTCCCATACTGACACCCATTAAGTTATTTGTCACCCTATGCATATTTGAATATCGAGTGAAACTTGTTAGATACTAGTGAACTAATGACATTAGTACGTAAGAGAATATTGATTTACAGCTGCAGCTACACAAGAATTCGAATAGACACAATGTTTCATTAAACTTTTCGGTTGAAAGTTTTACTTTTGCAATTATAATATTTAAAAAAATTAATATTAAAAATGTCAATGCAATACATAACAGTTAGTATACTCTAAATATATTTATTATTTTGATATTTGTAATATAATTCTTTAAAGTCGAAATATGTTAAAGTTATTATGTAATTGTTGAATTTTACGTAAAATGATAATTGATTGAAATAGTTATTCAAAAATTGGGAACGATACGATTCACCAATAACCATTCAACGACTAACACTTCGTTGAGAATACTTCACCCCCATGCACCATTCTTGAGCCACGATTCGCCGCGGCATGACTCGCCGCGGCATGATTCACCGCGGCATGATTCGCCGCAACACGATTCGCCGCAACATGAATCGTTGGAGCACGGTTCACAAAATTAAATATCGTTTACAGAACTGTTACTTTACATATATTTTGATACTGATGCTGTTGCACCTTTACATTTTTAATATCATCTAAATCTGCATTTAAATTTTGGAAAACTCTGTTGTTCCCAGAGACCAACTTTCGCTAGGACTATAAATATTTTTGTATATTCGTTGCCTCTATCGCCGTCATATAGTTAAAAACTAAAAAATAAATGAATCATTAAGTCTGGACTCGTATATTTAATAATGATCACTATAAAGTTTATTTACAATTATATGAATAGATTTTATATTTTTGAAACTCCAAGGAAGCAACCTCTCTATATTAATAATATTAGAAAACATACGTTCAAATTAAGGGTTTCAACTTTGTTATTCAATTTAGTTCTACAGAAATAATAATGCAACCTGACTAGAAAGAGTTTTATTTAATTGATGTAACTGACTCATACAAACTAATACCAAATACTGCTATAAAATATGGTGTAGCGAATATAAGTTTATTGTTTTTCTATAAACAATATTTCATTTCAATTGTTTAATAATCCAAGATATATTAAATATGTAATTTCTAAACTACACATGATAAATATTGTTCATATTGATTGAAAATTGTGATAGTAATATATTAGCGATGATCACATACATATAAATACCATTGGCAGCCTTTTCGCCCCACTGCTGGGCATCGGCCTCTCCTCAGCGCTAAGGTAGAAACACGGGGGACCTACAGTTTAACGTCGAATCCGAACGACAGAAATTCCAGAGAAGGTTTTTAGCATTAACATCCCACAGTTGCAAGCCGGATTGGGAAATTGTGTGCGAAGGGTTGCAGATAAGATTTTTATAAATCTGCATAGTAGTGCTTAGGTTTCGAAACCAAGCCTGAATCGACGTTTTACTCAGAAAGCCAGCGCTCTACCAACTATGCTACCAACACACTACACATATAAAAATACAATCTAAAAATTTTTGTGAAAGTAAAAGTGAATTTTAGGTATAGATGGCGAATCACGCCGCGAAGAAACATATCGCGGCAAACTATACTTTGTGGCACATCGTTTCGTCGGCGAAACGTGTTGCGGCTAATAGTGGTAAGCGAGTACAGCTCGGCAAAGTCTATGCAGCGAATTGTACCTAACCCTAAAATTTAATATATAATTCGATTGCTCCGTATGTGATAATTCTATTAACTTATTATTTTTTATTCTTTATTTAACATTGATACATAGAGCCCTCTCTAAAATAATGATTACATATTATATTGGTATCATTCATCCAGACGAACACGATTATTAATGATCAGCATTCTTAAAATAAATAGTCAGTACATAGTAATTTTTGAATAAGTATAAGCACTGACAATTTTGTAACTATACTTTTGTGGCCGGTAAAAGTTTCATAAAGCAGGGACTCGTAACGTATGGACAGTGCATTCGGTTCCCAACTGCATCGTCCTCTTACATTGTGGTTCGAGTCCCGTTCGGAGTGCTAAACTATTTTGGACGTTTTTCAGATCCCAGCTGTGGAAAGCCATGGTAGTTACCATGGTGCTGCCAAAAATTTCCTAGGAAGGTTTCACTTCTAATACAGAGCTGAGAATTTTCAACGTCTGCGAAATTATTTTAAAAACTCCAGCACCACCTAGTAGCAACACTGCGCACTACTAGTATATAATAAGTATTATTTTATACCATTTCTTCTGTAATCAGTGTAATGTAGTAATAAAGGTATGAGATGCTCAGAAGAAGAAGAAGAAGAAGAAGCAGAAGAAGAAGAAGAAGAGGAAAATGTTCATTATTATGTTTAAATTGTTTGATTTGGTAATAGAATATTATGAAAATTCAACAGGACGTTTAGGGATAATGATAAAACTTTTCTTTATATTTTTATTACTGATACACATCTTAATCCTCACCTTCTACAAAAATAGGGGTCTTACTTTAGGGTATATTGGTCATATTTGTATTATTCCTTTTGAAATGTCTTTCGCTCTGTATCAGGTTTACTAAGGAGATTGTCTCCCCTTTCGGCTTCCAATTTCCTTCTCCACAGATCTCACCATTCCTCAGCTTCTAACACTCCGACCTACATTGCTTCCTAGTTTCCGTGTTGACATGGTGGTCTGACGCTTTTGCTACGTTCGTTCAGTGATACAAATATAAAATAAAATCGATGATTACAAGGTAAAAATTTTTTTAAAGTTCGTCTGTCCAAGCAGATAATATTAAGAAACAATTAAGTAGAGTTAACTTAACACAATTAGTGTAATAGTTGCAAGAGAGTGGTCTGGCTTTCGAATAAAGGGTTAAAATGTTGCCAACGCTTCTTTAAGGTTTTCTCCGATTAGATATAATTCTGAACAGCATATATGTTATATCAAATATTGTATCTGTATTACTTAAAGAATCGTTAATAGCCTTTTCGTCTAACTGCTAGACACCGGTGTCTTTTCTTCCACGTGCTTCTCATCAGCGCTAACGTAAGAACATGGGAAATCTACAGTTTAACATTGAACCCGAAACACAGAGAGGAAACTGATGAAAAGTTTTTGATATTACGACTGCATGGTTGCCAACCGGGTTAAGGAATTATGGGTGATGGCCTGATGGGTTGCAGCACAAACTTTTAATATGCTGAGTAATAATGCTAGAAAATCGAACCCAAGTCATAATTGATGTTTAGTTCAAAAACTAAGGGCCGTGCCAACTGAACTACCACCACAGTGCACTGTGTATGAGAAATAGATAAACATGAAAATTTGAATAAATTGTCTTTTTCTTTATTTTACGTTGGTACATAGGAAGTAATGGCGACCGTGGACTAGAGGTTAGCGCATTAGACTACTATGCCGAAGGATTTTTAACGGCCGTTCTCCCTTGCAAGGCAATAGCAAATCAGCGAGATATGCTGCCTAGTAAATCTTCTCTGGAGTAGAAGTACTTACACTTCCCATGGTTCGGAGCCCACGTTAAGCTGTAGGTCCTCTACGTCTGTGGCAGTCTAAATTAGCAACACAGACATAGGAGAGAAGATCACTACGTCTTGTAAGAGATAAAGCACTCAAAGAAGAAGACATAGGAAGTAAAAATTATGCACTTAATCGATATTATTAATACAGAAGCAGAAGAAGATTATTAATGGTGATAATAAATAAATAAACAAATATTCAGTATATGTATAATAATTAATAATACTTCAATCTAGATCTCTCTCAATCAAACAGAAACAACAACCGCAACAATGCTTAAGTAGGTAATAAATATCAAGCAATTTATTGTTTTATGGGTAAAATTTTCATTTTTGAATAATAGATTCCTTGTATAAAGAAATTTATACTATTTGATTTAGTAATATGTACACGGTTTTAAAAATAAAATAGCACATTGAAAAACGGACTGATAATAATAGAATTCCCATGGATTATTTTTTTCTAATATCAAAATAACAGTTGACAATTTTACAAAATTACTAGTCTAATACCAGTTTATTAGATATTGCATTGTATTGTCTTGGTTGGAATATTATCTCATCTATCTTTAGTTTGTTTACTTAAGTCCGTTTCACATCTACTTCAACTACACTGAAATGTATTTTCTATATGGTAGCGGATACTTACATCACTCGCGGAAGTTTGATACGCCTAAAATCTAAAGTAAACGAATCTGTTTTATATTTTGTACAATCAAAGAATTTTGAAATAAAATAATTTTTAAAATATTAAAGCACAGTTAGACATGAACGTATGGTATTTTATAAAGTTGATACAAATGTACACTTGGAAATATGAAAAGACTGCATAAACATGAATCCAGGCGAAATGGTTTCATCCTTACTTTTAGTATTTTTATAACACACAGTTTAACATGGTTATAATGAGACCCTAAGGACATAAAATATCCGTACGTTTGGCCTATTAAATGTAATATCCGGGAGCGGTAAAACTTAAAATATTATGTTTATTAGCAACAAAAATACAATTTCACCTAGAAAATTTTACAAACCTTACAGTAACCACTATCTACTATAAAATAAGTAAATACATACATCACGTCTCGAATTTCATGTGTACTAATGCTGTAGTTGTTTTGTGCTTTCAATTATAATCTCTTAAAATAACGTTTCAACATGTTACAGAATTAAGTATTTCATGAGTACTACAATTTAATTCTGAAAAGGAGTCAATAGTTTCAGTTCGAGGAAACGTCATAAAATTAGGGATTATCTAAAGTGCGTTGTTCAAACCTTTTACGGTTAGGTACATTTTGATTCAAATGCTAATTTCTTATTTATATTTGTATAAATGGCAACATTGCTGTACTATCTCCTAATCCTAATCCTAATCTCCTATTTATTTCAACAAAAAATGGTTTGCGACCTTAACGTTGTGTTAGTGTGACTTGTAGTAGAACAATCTTGGTAAAGATAAATCCAAAAGCAAAATTATTACCGCTACGCCTTAAAAGCAACGTACACGTACAGGTCTTGACGCAAGCGGTTACGCCAACATATTAGTTGAGTAACACAAATATTTAAAAAAAGAGAGTGAACCTTACATTAAGTATAATCCAACAAAAATACTGGAAAACAAGTTAACGGATGTATTCCACTAGACTGCTCATACCAGACCCGTTGTTGTGCTAATATATACCTAAGGAAAATAAATTTGCATTTTTAATTGATATTGTAATTTCATGTATGCAAAATCTTTAACAAATGTTATGTTCCTAATTAATTTAAATCCACATTTATGATAAATTTGGTATTATATTATATTATATAAGTATTTTTATAGTAATTATAACTGGCAAGACGATATAATATACGTTATCATATTCTCTATGGTAAATTTCCATTTATTAAGTAAAATAATTTGCAAACAATTTAACTAATGTAAAAGCTTTTTGTTTGTACTCATACATACATAAATATCTTTTAAGGTGTTTAATATATGAGGGTGGTTCATCATTCATTGACCCTGATATAGAAACCAATGACTTAAAGATTTGAAACGACTAGCCCGCTTTTGATCAGCTGACAACATCGGAATCCATCGTGCACAGACTTTTTCATACTGAATTCCTCGTGCAAAATTTTGTCAACGCTTCCAACGGAAAAGCAATGTCAGCAATACATTTGACAGAAATTTTTCGATAACTCAATAGCAAATCAATATTTTCTAGACCGACAACAGTTTTTGGTGGTCTACCGCCTGGTGCTCGTTGACAAGATTTCCTTCCTAATTTGAATTCCCAGCACCAATTCTTAATTACTAAATATGACGTGTGGAATCACCCAACACTTCGGACATGTCTCATTATCAACTTCCTGCGGCGATAAACACCTCCTAAAAAGGTAGTTTATCACAGCCCTTGTTTCGAATTTTTCCTATTCAACAAAATCACCAGTACTACAGTAATATTAAATGTATAACTTTTATAAACAAGAAGATAGGCACGTGCTACTTGGCATATATTAATGACATGACAATAACTGACGTTTCAAGCAAAAAAATTATTCATTTGTCGGTCAATGCGTTCTATATGGACAATAATTGATTAACTAAACTCGTATTTTGTTTCTACCTTGTATCTATGTTTCTTCTTATAATAAAATATTTTTATTGTAATGTAGATGTACTGAAATAAATTATTCGTTACAGAACAACTCCGTTGCAACGAGACCCCATACGAATCAAAGTTATTTGCACGGCAAAGCCGTTAAACGTATTATCCAGGAAAACTAGTTAGAGCATTAAAACTTTCAATTTACTTTCAAGTAATCAATTGCAAGTTTTTATCGTGCTTTCGATGTTAAACAATGTGTAAAAAATATACAGACGTACATATTTTATTATTACAAGGTTTTAATGCAAGACCCCATATTAATACGAGTAGTTTCAAATCCAGAAAAACTATATCTATTTAATTACTTTAAAAGGTGTACTAGTAAACATTTAGTGGATCTGAATCAGAAACATATCGCCGCTAATTAAATAAATTGTATCGGAAATATGCTCCATTTGTTCCACATTTAAATAGCAAATCTTAATAGATATTTTTAATTAAAGTTTCCTCAGAGGTAAATACAAGCTGAAAATACTAAAAATATTTTCATTTTTGCTCGTTGTTTCCAGCAAGACTGATCGCTATAAGCGGAAAACATAATACAGAAAACAATGTAAATCAAAGCATTTACTTTGTAATCGTTCGTTATACCCAAGATCTCGTTGTACCCGAGCTTGCTTAAATGAGTCGGACTGTAATTAATGAATTACCTACTAGTAATAATTGATAGCATTTTTCCATTTTATAAATTTTAATATAATTTTGCTACAATCACTTGTGGCTCATTATGTAGATATATTCTATAGAAATGGTAAAAGAAAAGAAATACAACAAGAATTTATGCTAGCGGTGTTCTTACAGAACGTCGATCTTAAAACTTTATTTCTTTTTTACTTCATCTTTCCCCCATTTATTGTGGAATATACACCTACATAATATACTCCGGAATCATATTTTACAAGAAAGCTTTTACCTTGAAAGATCACACATTCATCCATGAGTGGACTCGAACGAAGCAGATAGAACCTGGTTGCATTGTGCGGAGCTCGAGCTCCGTCCATCTGCTTTCCCGGTCCGCTCCAGGTTATTTCCGCATGCTGAACACCAAAAGTCGGCACCAAACCAAAAAGCAAGAAGCCCCACAACTTCATACATCCACGTTTTAATGTCCTCTAAACAGTAAATTTTCTTTCTCTCTGAAGCCCGCTTGGTACGGGGCGTCTCATCCAGCGTGTAGGCAGATTGACGGGAACGCGGATCATTTTACAGAAAAAAACAGGCAGGAATAGAAGTAATAATCTGGAGAGTTCTTTTAAAAACTGTCGAAGCGTTCAGCACACAATATGAAGATGTTTATTTAACTTTTTTTCAATCTTGATTTTGATGATAAAAAGTAGTGATGGAAAACACGTATTGCTTTTTCGTTTGCTGAACGAAAGATTGATTAAACAGCGAAATACGAGAGGGATATTTAGATGGCGCATATTGCTGGTGTCTGCAATGAAATTCATGTATTACATATTAGATATTTCAATAACACATATTGCGAATAGTGGATAGAAGGGCGTGTGCCATCCATCACTTACGGATGGGCTGAAGTTCCACTACATTTAGCATCTCCGGCGTTTGGTCCTGCGTCCGTACCCTGTTATACTGATATTGGCTGCTTTTGCTGTTGTTGATAATGTCTCTTTGTAAAACGTTTCGTCCGCAGACATTTAAATTAGAAGGTAAAGGTTTTCCAAAGCGAGGCTGTCCGATTCTAACAATGCGAATGTAAAAATAAATTCAAGAACTTGTATTTCTGCAATTCTCTGTAAGGAGAATATTTTGAGTAATGATCAAATTTTTTCTATTTTTCTTTTATGCCTAATACATTTGGTGACGAAAAGATACATAGATTTATAGGTTAAATTTAGTCTTCTGTTATGGGTTCTTGCCTTGCTTGGTTGAAATTCATATTAATTAATCAGTAAAACATGTTAGCAATCGCAACAAGTTTTATTTGGTATCTTGATCTTCTATTCCAAAATTTCTAATAATGGCGAATAAGTTCGACATGTTTATTCATTAAAAGTATAGTTCTTGATTATTTATAAATTTGAAAAATTATGGCCGAAAAATCGTTTTGTTTTATTAGACGTAGTTTCATTGTTCTGAATGTTTGTATTTATAGAACGTCTATGTTTTATCTAGCACCAACATTTCTAATTCTTTGGTGTATATATCCAGAATCACATTGTGAACAATTTGATCAGTAAAAACCTTATTTCTATAGCTAATTATTAATGGTGTTCTTTACACTTATTAACTACTATTTTCCTAAAGTATTTTTATACGTAAATATAATTAGTTTAATTTTAAATGACACGAAAAAGGGATGCGTTCCTATTTCAATACAAACAATAAAATAAAAAGCATCGATAACCTATTCGCAATTATTTTGCGTTGATAGAAGAAGTTTCACACGTTAGTGAGTGTCTTTATAAAGTACCATTTGTAAATTATTTCATAATTTTGTATAGAACGCAACCCTGCCAACATTATATCATTTTTTTTAATTTGACCTCAAAGTAGGCGTTGGAAAAGTCATTGTGAACGTACCACACATTAGCTGTTTCAATATACCCTCACTTTTTGGATTTGAGCTGTTTGTGGTTGTTTACTTGGATTTCTTAGGTTTTTTTATGGATTTTTAGCCTACAGTTTGAAAAACCGGTTTTTTCGAGACTAAATTGTGCATCTAGTGAAATATGTAAATATAATACAGTATATGTTTTAATAATTTTAACTAAAACAGAATCTTTCTTCACAGAACATCAATTTCTCTGTCCGTTGCCACTTAACACCGGCCACAAAATATTCTAGAAAGATATCCACTAGTATTCCTACCGTTTACAGTCTGTACAACAACGAAGCTGATTATCCTCAGCGTGTCGAATATTGTCAGTGGTTTCTAAATATCCTCAATGACGACTTATTGGAGAAGCCTTTTTCACGTACGAGGCTTGGTTTTATTTAGATGGATACATTAATTCACCAACCATTCGGTTATGGAGTTCGGATAAGCCTAATTTTATGGTAGAAACACCTCTTGATCCTCATAAAATAGGAGTGTGGGCCGCCATTTCAAGGCGTAAAATATTTGAATCGTACTTTTTTGAAGGTATAAAATAGAGCTTATTTGTTGAAAAATCAACGAGGATTTATTTCAGACACTTAGACTGCAGAAAGTTGTCGAGAAGTGATTTTACGGCCATTTTTCGAGGAACTTCATGGCAATGTACTCATATTTGACTTTTTCTAACAAGACGGGGCCACTGCGCACGTAACACATGATACCTTAAATATGATACGAGAATTTTTCCAGAGACGGATTATTAGTCGAAACACGCCAATACTTTATCCTGCCAGATCCTGCGACCTTGCACCATGCGATTTCTTTCTGTGGCCGTTTTTGAAGAAAGCCATTTTCCAGCAGCCAATACAGGACCTAAATAAATAGAATATTGGGAAAAATTAATGAAATTAATAACCATCCGTATATGTTAATTATAATAAATGTCAGCTCTGGAATTGTGTTAGAGTTCGAGCGAAGGTGGTGAACATTTCGATCATTTGTTATAAATTCTTCGTTTATTGCAATTAACTACAATTAAGTTATTATCATTTGATGGAGTTTTATTGTTTATTAAAGCTAGTTTTAAATGTTTACATTTAAATGCTTTCTTGTCAATTCTGTTTATGAAAGTAGGGTTAGGCACGTTTCGTGATACGTTCACAATGAACTTTTCAGCGCCTACTTTGACGTCAAATTTAAAAAAACGCATGATAGCATGATGAATGGAATATTAAATAGATGCGATTCTTAAAACAAACTAAAGCACTTGTTAACAACCTTAGGGGCGTATACTAAATCTGTATTACATAACCTAAATTTACTTTACATTATACCATCTACATCTTTGTAACCTTATATAATAATAAATACACATACAAACACTACGCACATAATTTTAGATAATCTTTAGTAAATGTTCGAATAAACGTTTTTATTTGGTTTACTGCGGTACTAATTATAACGTATATTGCGGAATTGCTTTAAACATGTGGAATAAATGTCAACCGTCCACAACGTTGCTAAATAATTGGTATTTCAAGCTTGTTTATTAAGTGGGAAACACTAGCGTAATTACATATCAATTCATACAGCATTTTTTATTTAACTTATACCGAATAAGTACGAACCTAGCATTTCGAAAAATAGGCAACCCAAAATACATATCACAAGATACTACGATATTTAAATTGTTATTGGCGATATTAAAAATCGGAGATGCCTGTTTAGTATGTTGGGTATTTTATTATACTCACAGTTTAAATAAAGTAAGCCTGAACTAAACCAACAGAGACCTATTTAAAAATATTTAAGTTTAACTATTTCAAATATCATACTATTCAAACTTTGTTTGAGGTAAATGGAATTTACTTATGGTAGTAAACTGTCAAACATCTCCGATTCATAATACCGTCAATAAAAATGTAGATATCCCAGTAGTATATGATATGTATTTTGGGTTGCCTATTTTTGGAATGGATGCTCGTACTTTTCCTTGATTCACACTGTATCATGTTAGTATATATGTAGTAAACACAGGTATTTGAAGGAACGGAACGGAAGAAGGACTAAACTGTTTTTTAGTGTGAGCAATATTATATTTTCCTCTTTTATAATAATGTCAAATAAAGTGTTAGGATACGCTTGACTGATAACTGGAACTTGAATATTAAAAACAGATGTTTAAAAACAATTATTGTAACTAAGCTATCTAACGCAAAGTACATTGAACGCTAAGTAATATTATTTCTTACATTTAATTAAATAAAAGTTTTCTCGTGATCTTTAATCGCACAGTTGTTTAGAGAACGGATTACTAATATCAACAGCATCACCATACTATTTCTTTTTGTTCACTACAGTTTTTCCGGTGATTCCATACAAGTCAGCCTATGTTTAAATCGTCACATCACAGTTTTCAATAAAACTTATAAATTAATCATACATTATCGAGATATGCGGGTTAAAATATTCATAGCTTCAATAATATTCTATCAAATTATGAACATTTTCCCCTTTCAAACCTACAGTTCTTAGTATAAATAAATGTACTTGTTCTATTTGAACAAATACGTTTCTACATTTCTCGAAAATCGGTGTAATTAAGTCTGATCTGAAACAAAATTTTGTACATGTAGGCTATAATCCTATAATAATTTATCGTGATGAAAAATGATTTACTTTAATTGACACCACTGAAGTTGGTTACTAACTCCTAAAACTGAAAATTGACTATGACTGAAACAAATACTCTTACTGTAAAAATAATCACTTATAACTGAAATGTAAAAACCAACACAATTGTGATTACTATGAAAAAAGAAACCATTTGTAAATTAATATTGAATTGTAACATTAAAAGACGAGGAGATGTTGGAATGTATAAGTTTTGTTCGGTATGTTTGAAGCACGGTACTGTGTTAACTACTAACCATATATTTTTTTCGATAATGCTTTTATTTTAGATAAAAGGATTGTAGCCCGTACGTTTGCGATGAAAGCATAAATTGAAAACATCGTAATCAATATCATTTATATTTGAATGAAGAAGATTTTGGTACTTCTAAGGTGTTAGCACAGTATCGTGCTTTAAACATTTTGTACAAAACTTATACATTTCAGTATAACTATGGTATATCACTAGTAATGTGTAAATAGTTTGCTTTCCTTTATAGTAATTAAAATTATATTCATTGATTAAATTATAGTTATAGGTGACTATTTTTATAATGATATTTTATTTCAATTATAACCAATTACTTCACCTGTAAATGAAGATTTTCATCTTCAGGTTTGCCAATTAAAGTGAATAATTTCTTCTCTATGATTCCATTGAGATTTTACGATACAACTTTCTACGAATATCTTTCTTCTTAAAAGAATCGTGGAGTTGCCATAGCAACTCCACGATTCTCATCCCACCCCGCTTACCTCGGATCAGCGCGCGTAGCGCTATGCACGAGTCTAACATGCCCCACCCTTGAAAAACCCCCCCAACTATGCTACC